>SSSI01000169.1:1196-32621 GCA_004796505.1 Oryzaephilus surinamensis
TTTTGAATTTATATTTATTTAAAAAATTTGGAAAACTTTGACAACTGAACGTCACACAGAATGGACCTTTTTAGCGTTGTTATTATTAAAATTAAATCTTTTCGACAATCACAAAAAATTAACTAAAACACTTTTGACTTTTTAGATCATTTAAAATAGTTATTTGTTTTATAAGGCTAGAAACTGAGCTTTTGCGAGTGTGAGTTTTTTGAGGGCTGAGGCCGCAGGCCGAGGCCCTCAATGTACGAACACTCGCAAAAGAGTTTCTAGACGCATAAAACACAATATTTTTTGCGCCGACAATAATTATTTAAATAAAAAATTAATTTAATAAACAATATTTCGACTTGACACATTTGACATCTGTCAAATCAATTCATTTTCTGAATCAGTGGGAACGTAAATTGCACTAGATTTCATTTTGCCTGCCTAGGCAGGAAAAACGCAGTTTCTAGACGATTTTCGCGATTGCAAAACGACTAAATACGGACGGAGGCGCAAAAAACAAATTTATACCAGAAATTTTACATGTAAATTGAATTTATTCGTGATGTTATCGAGAAGCAGATGAACAGTCATGTCAAAATAAACAAATTTGATATCATCTTCAATAATCATTGCATAATTTTAAAGGTCGTAACCATTAATTGTTATAAAAGGGTTCGTTTTTGACCTGAATATTTGTTGTTTTAATACATTATATCCATATTTGCTAATTCATTTTTAATACTTTTAAATAAACATAAGAATGAATAATATAATTATTGCACAAATTTGTCTATATGTAAAAGTTGAAGGCACATTTTTTTATATATTATTATATGTTTGAATCTAATGAGCCAATTAATTTGTATAATATTTTATTACCTAGAATTATATTTAAAATAACAATATACATACTCGTATATGTATGTTTGTTAAAAATTGCTGATTACGCACAATGATTTGTAAATGTATGTTAATTTCTCTTTAATAAAAAATTCCTAACTGTTTCCATTATTAATAATTATACTTACACTTACAAATTTATTATATATTATATGGATATACATTTATATATGAAGAAATATGTTGTTTTAACACGCGTCTGTAATATTAAGGTTAATTAAGAAATGTGTTTAATTAATCTTTTGCTTTAAATATAAAAATATCGTATCAAATTTTTTTTCCAAAAGATATTATTGAAAATTTATGCGTTACACGGATCTTTTTTTATAAAAACAACAAGCGCTGCAATTAAATAAAATACACTTAATTTATCGTGATCATTTTGTATTTTTTTTAAAGCTGTGTTTGAAAAATTCGATTTCTTAATAACACATTTCGTATTGATATAAATCTTTATATAAAACCAGATTTCTTTTGTATAAAACAGACGTACGGACCAGCCGAAATCATTTTTAAAAAAATTGTATTTGAAAGGAGTTTTACCTGAACTCCTAATATATAATATATATATGTATAGTTGAACAATTCCACGCTGGTTATTTCTTATATATAAATGTGCATTTCACCATTTACCTGGTCAATTTTCGCGTTATATAAAAATTCTTAACACCTTAACTAAATATTGTTGGAAAAGATGAAATTTTGTCTGGTAGGTATGTCTAAAGATTACGCATGTTTTTGTTATTTTGTCAAATGTTGGCTTTAGGTTATTTTTACCTAAATAAAAAATAAAATAGAATGCATTATAATATATAAAAAAGAATCCTTTTTACGGCACTAATGGGATATCGTACAGGAGGAAAAAAGGACTATTTATCACTCATGAAAGAGTTCACCCCACAGAATTTTCTTATATAATATAAAAGGTGCGAATATATTTGGAAGAAAGAAGAAGAAAAAAACGACCAAAACAAAAAATTCGCACAATTCTATGTAAAAATTGTTGTAATATAAAAGTTGACACGTCTTTATTATTTTATTTATTGCTAACTATTTACATGATCAGAAAACAAATTAATTCCAGCAGGTTTGATTTTCAAATATTTGCGTATACACACATATAACAAATTTGTATTTATTTGTAATATAAAATAATGTTGGCATTGTTTTACAGACGGAAATGGATATGTAGAAGCTGTTATTTCACCATATTGTAATATAAAAATTCAAACAACGATCAATACTTCCTTCTTATATACGATAGAAAATGTGTCGTACATATTGAATTTTAATTTTATTTATTATTCCACAAATCAGGCTTTAGAAATTTCAAATAAATAACAATTAAAGTGGTCAATTAAATATTGACAATTTTACAATTCAGTTTCACGATATATTTGTGTTAAATAAACAATTCTTTTTGAAAAATGTAGAATATAGGCCCGTAATGTCCTTAAAAGTCACTTGATAACATTTTTGTATGTGATTTATTTTCATATGGTAACACGTGTTCGTTTCTATAGCAACGCGTGTTTGCTTCCATAGCAACCACTACATATATATATATGTGTATCCATAGTAATTAGTAACAGATTCAAACGGATGCTTATTATCATAGCAACGCATGTTTATTTCCATAGCAACCACTGCAATAATGTATCCACATTAATGTAAATAATTTGTCATGTGACGTTTAATGTTCGCCGATCCAACTGTACGTGATAAAGAAAAAAATTACGAAAGCCAATAATTTTACAAAAAAAAGTTTCAAGTGACGTTTTTTGCACCCGGAAGAAAAAATGCACCCTTATTTTGACAGACATTGACCACATTAACTCATTGTTCAGTTAAGTGGCTCCATTTGACCATTCAACAACTAATCTATTCCATATTCTATTGTACTTGTTGTCAATATGTTGTCCCTTTTGCATAAAGACGGTACTGTGTGCCTATTTCTGACCACCTGTGGTGAATCCATTTAGCCCATTTGTCACCTAGTTTAATAGATATGTACACATACATCTATTTAAATGAATGGCCACTTTTTTTGCATGGATTTTTTAAGTGGACGGTGTATTTTCTTTTTTAAAAAATTTATGATCCAGGTCAAGTTTAAGTGATCTATTTTCTGTGCCAATTTTACGGTTCGATGGGAAAATATAATTCCCAAATCGACAAAAAATTGGTCACACCTTAAAAAACTGACTAAACGTATAATATTTTAATGTATGTTTAATTGTTTCGTTTCTAAAATTAATTAATAACAATTCAAATTCAATGCGCGTTATATTCTAACTACATTTTATTAGGTAGTAGCGCTTATATGTGTATAATTTATCATATTATTTATGATTTTCAATGATTTTGAACATTATGACGTGTTATTATATATATATTTCTTAGTATAAATACGATAACCATAAAAAGGAAACAGTTGATGATATTCTTCGTTGTTTATTCGGTAATGGAAAAATTGTAATGCGTATTTTTTTAATTAAAATCTACCTTATACACACAGATAATATACACATATGTTGAAATTTATTTATTTTTTTATTACTTACTCACTTCCTGTATTGTTAACGTAAATAATATTTTAAGTGCATACAAATAAGAATTATTTTTATTTAAAATAGTTATATTGAATTAATTTTTAGTGGACTAAACAAAAACGTTTTTATTTCCGCCGTCTGTAAATGTGTAAAATTTTTCATATATGAATGCAACTTCTCAAATTGCCGTGTACAATATTTTTTTATTACCTGTATGCGATCGATGTAACCTAAAACCCGGTTTACCCCACGTAATAATCCTTTTATACGTACAACACAGCAAAAAAATTCAATAAAATATTATATTCTCACAAAACAATTACATTTAAAACAGGTAAATTCTTAAATCAAGTAAAATAGTTTTTTTCGGCTATATCAGATGGTAGTTTTACCCCATTCGGAAATCCAGCTGTTGCAATTGACAAAAAAATATTAACTATTTGCATTTCTTACCTGTTTTATATTGGAAAAGATCTCACGGCTTTAAAAATACTTGAAAGTATAACAGTTTTGTATGATTCAGCGTTAAAAAAATTGTTACATTCGACAATTAATGATAAAGAAAATAATTAAACGTGGTTTAACAAAAATCGAACGTTTCTCACGTACCGGAAACTTGTTTTTAAAATATTTTACGAATAAATATTGTATTCCGAAAATGTCTTTAATATAATTACTAATTATAGTTGATTTATAATTAAAACAAAGTGTGAGTAATTTTTTTCAGTCGCCATAACTCTATTATATTTATCTAGTGAAACTTGATATTATGAGAAAAATATTTCCACTAAAGTCACATAATAACATTTATAGAAAAAAAATTACGATAAACATGGAATTTGTTATAAAATAATAATAAAATAATAGTTCCTTTTATATGGAAAATGAAAATAATACCCACAACAAACACCTGGTTTTATAAACATGAAATGCGAACAATTTTGATAAATATTAATGGGCATCTTTTCATAATTTTGATGGCTTTGAAAAATTTTCAAAGTTCAACTTCTAAAATAGTCATTTGTGGCTAATAAAATAAATAAACAACATAATTATATAGTAATTTTATAACTAAATCATATAATAAATCTTTGTACCAACTGAATGCTAATGAAGGCCCCATAAGAAAACGAGAATTATTCAAGAAAAAACATATAATATATCAACATTAACATAAATCATAATTGTAGTGAGTGAGTGTACTAGATCTTTCTTTATATAAAACTACATATAGGATTTTATATACTTGTATATGTGGGCTGACAATGTAATATGCGGTAGACACACCTATTTATATCAGGTGACAATTCACTTTATGATTTTCTAAAGTCCACTTTATTATTATATGTATGTATACACATATATACTCCTGTATAAACTTGATGATAAAATATACACGCATTTTGACCGTCAAATATTCAACACCGTGGAAAAACAACAATATCATTTTAAATTATTATTTCAAACAGAAAAAAAATTGTTGTTAGAATGAAATGGATATGTGTTATTTTGTGTTAATATTACCATTGTTGAAATATAATAGAAAAGACATTTATTTCTACATAATAACAGATTTATTATTGTTATTGTTCGACTATTTTGTTTATGGAATGTTATTAAAGATAGGCTGTGTGTTGTTCTGTAATTTTACAGCTGTAGAATTAAATTGGAGAAAAAAATTGTAGGATTTTTTTTTGTTATTATATAATAACAAACACAAATATGTAATACGTTTTTATTTACAGAAATGTGGAAGAAGTCATTCAAGTTCAAAAATTAAACATAAAATGTATATTTTGTGTATTACATACTTATTTTCTTAGCAAAACACGTGTTTGTTTCCATAGCAATGTGTGTTTATTTCGATAGTAACGACTACATGCATGTATCCATGTAGTGGTAGATTTGAAATTTTGTATATTATTTGTTTTCATGGCAACACGTGTGTGTTTCCATAGCAACGACTACATAAACATATACGTATCCATGCCAACAGATTTGAAATATTGTCATTTATTTTCTAAAATTCATTAAATATTAGATTTATCATAAAAAACACGTATAATTTTTTTATATTATTATTACATAACAATAACAAAGGCAAATATGTACGTAATATATTTTTATTTACAGAAATGTGGAAGAATTCATTCAAATTACAAATAATTGTGTAAAATGTTTTAAATTAGTCATCAATTTTCTATTGAAGATATTTTATTTACGTTTATTTTTGCATATTAAACAAATATTATTACATTTTAATATTTAATATTTATTAAAATGCAAATTAAAATAAATTAAATTTGTAATAAATGAAAAATCCAAAATAAGCATAAAATATGTCATTTACAATGAACAATAAAGGTGTATCAAAATGATTTAATAATTATTGCATTGTTATTTTATTTTTTTATTATTATAAAGGAATTATTATTGTTTTCTTAATGATGATTCATATATAAAAAAAATATAACTTATGTATATTTATATCTAAAAAGTAAAATCATAAATGGTAATAAAAACTTCAATATTACAGATAAAATTGAATATATTTATTAATATTCATAAATTACTCATAATTACAAGAAAACACTTTGTTTAAATTATTATATCGAATATTTATTCAAGACTCGTTTAATACGATGAAAATTTATTAAGTGCGTTAATTGAGATAAAACGTAAATTTATTCATTTAATCTAATTAGTGGTCAGTAATTAAGTCATACTTAATAGATGATGTTGGCAGGCACTAGACTGTGACATATTACGTCACAAACTGTGACTAGTTTCCAATAAAATTCGAATAATTGAATCATATTGTCTCTTTGGATGGGCGAAATTGTTGTGGTAAAAGCTGACCATAAATGTATAAGTGGATTTTTTTGGAATTCCAATTTTAAAGCTCAACCTCAAGGCAGTAAAACGATTTTACAAGAAAATAATTATTTTACACATATACCGTTTATATGGATTTTGTGTGAAAAAGTGAAACTCATTTAATACTGCATTTACAATAAGAAAATACACTTAATTTTTTATATATGTTTCTCTTTTGTTTAGCAAAAGATATACGAAAACTGTTGGCAAATAAAACTTTTAACTTGTACAATAAATGTCAAAATAAGACAGTAAATCATTCACATTTTATTAGTTCCTTAACCAATATATAAGATGTGCATAAAGGCATACAAATTTTCTTATTTCATACCAAATAACGTTCAAATTGTAAATGGGAATTTATTTTATTAATTAGCCAGATGGTCTTTATAAGCGTATTCAAATTAATAGTTATTTATTAATGGAAATAAATCCAAATTTACAGAAATTTGTTACTAATTAAATTGGCCGTTAAAATTCTCATACTAGTTTACTAGTTTTATTTCTTTTTTGTGAAAATTCCCACAAAAATTACGTACATTTTCCACTTGAATCGATTCGACAATTAAAATTATCAAAAATTCATCGATCAAAACTATAATCAATCATTCGAAAAATCATTAACACACCTCGGGGTGTCGAATTTCTACAATTCTACAACCCTTGCATGGTTCCTGCTAAAAAACCGTATTTTTTCATCTAAAAAAAGAATCAACATCCGTCTCAAATCTATAAACTACCTGATACATTCGATAATAATACAAATATTGGGTATAAGAATAGTTCACGTTGGTGGAATGATATTATTTTTTACGATTTTTGCTAAGATTTTTAATGATTGATGACTTTTTAAAGCTCCCCTTTTTTTTACCAGTTTATATATAAAAATTTTTTCATGTGAAGTTTTAAAGAGTAATTCTTTTATATAGAATTTTAAAAATTTAATTTAGTGTGTGGCGTATTTGATTGATTAAAAAACATACTCGTATATATGTATGTATAATACAAGCAACATTTGAAAAAAAGCCTTGAGAAACTTCACACACTAAATTTTTTCATATATTTATACATACATTCATATAATTAATTAGATCTATTAATAATTGTTGAGTGTTACAATAAATATAACTAATAAATTTAAAAAACTTATTTAAATTTTAATTATACACGGATTTTTAATGTTTATTACGTAATCATCATTTTTATTAACTGGTGTAACGTTTTTTTTTTTATACAATTTTATGACATGTTGCAATTAGAACCGTTTTACTGTCCACATTTTGGAACGATAACACGTTTTACAGTCCCAAATTAGTACAATTTACATAAAAAAGTTTTCTTATAGAAGAGTTGATGCTGCGAAAACTCAAAAAAATCAATAACACCATCATCCCCCTAACTTATTTGCATAACAATATGCACATGAGGGGAAAATCATGAATTTCTCCATTTTTTTTAATGAATACATTTTAAAACCAGCATAATTCAAAATGAAATAAATTGAACTGGTTTAGAATTTAATAAAAATGCAGGACGATTGTTTAAAAAAGTCATAAATCTTGAGTCAAAGCAGTTTGGTTGTTTTTTTTTTGTTGAAAAATGATTATTTTAGTTTCAACTTAGAAAATTAGTTTATTCCTAAAGAAATTACAATACAAGACAATTTAATGACTGAATAATTGGCACCTTTATTGTGTCCTTCATTTAACTAATCTATTTTTAAAAGCATTCACAAATTTTTTGCAAAACACTTTAAGAATCGCGGAATTTCATCTCTTTTACTGACGTAATAATTATACCTGAACAACACCTTAAAATTTAATAGATGAAAAAAACTGGAAAACAATCAAAACGGGCATCGATTTTTACATTTCAAACTATCTAATTATGGTATTACGATTACGAATATTCCGATGTGTGTTAGAAAAAAAATGTAAATTTGCTTTCGGGCTGGAAATGTTCGCATATCCAAAGGCGCAATCAATCATAACGGTCTTTCATCCCATGTGAAACTTAAAGAGGCACCCATCACTAATCCAAACTGTAATATATAATACGTATATGTATAAAAAATCGGTTTATTATACGTAATTAATTTACCTGCACCCATCAGTTAAATGCAGGGTGAATAAATTTAATTTGCACTATGATATAATATTAATATTAAATATACAAGTGATGAAATTTACAAGAATTTTGTACAATAAATCAGTTCTGGTCGAAATTAAATAAATATATCGGGTGTACATTTCGAAAACTGTGCATTAAGCACTCATCAACGATTATTTATATGAAAATCCGGCGAATATATGCGCATTTTGGCCATTACCATAATTGATATATTAATTATCGTAGACTAAACAATTTACATTCAAAAGATATGCAATATTTTAAGTATGTATATTTTTCCCATTGAACATTTCGTTTTCTTTTTTAATTTTAATTTGAGAATGAATACGTTTTGCTGTGTGAGGTCTGTGTGTGAGATTTTTCTTCGAATACGTAACTGGATATCGAAAAATAAATGTTCACATATACAATTTGCAGCAGTTATTTGTGCCCCCTTTTCCCAAATTTCATACAAAATACTTACACTATACAGATTTTTCCATTTGCATACTCATATAATTCGTTTTATGGAAATTAAGTGGTTTGGTTTCTATTTCATTCGAAAAAGGGTCCCAATTTTGAGTTCCATACACACTATTAAGGTCTGGTAACCTGATCTACTTGATAGTTTTCGCAAAATGTAACGAGTTGTGTGGACGAATTAATCAGAAAATGGGGCGATTAGATTTATATACCTGTTTTTCGTATAATGTTGTGGGAATTTGGAAAACGTAACCAGTGACAAGTTAATTTGCATTTTAACATACCTTCACTTAATTGGAAAGTAATGTTAGATGTTTCATATGTTAAAAAAATAGCTATTGCATATTAGCAGAAACATTTGCAATTTGTGGAAAAGAAAAAGTTAATTCCGGTACCGGGAATCGAACCCGAGCCTCCTGGGTGAAAGCCAGGTATCCTAGCCACTAGACCATACCGGAGAAGTAAAATGGTTTGACTTTGCTTTCAATTTATATCACTAGTTTTTCGCACAATTTTCTAATATTAAAAATTTTTAAAATAATTAATATACTACGAAAAACCATAACAAAATAACCACATTTTAAACAAAGTTTATAAATTTATTGGAAAACAATTTATTATCACCATAAAACGTAATTAACATAATGCAATAAAACATTTTAACAGTTCTATCAAACCTACATACTACATAGTTAATTTCAAACAATTTCTCAACAATTTGAAATCTCACAAACACCTGAATAAACAATCATCAGAAAACACACTCTTATTATACCATAGTAATGATAAAAAAGAACGTTTTGTTGTAAGTATGTATATGAATATACATACGAGTATAGTAAAAATAAACGGCGTTTATAATATCAGGTAGATATAATAATACCGTTAATCGTTTGTGTCTCGGTAGTCATATAGCCATAACTAAACACTAGGTGTTAAATAAGACATTTGTGTCATCAACAGCAAACGGCATGCAGGCCATAATGTGACGTGAGAAGTGGTGAGTGAGTGAGTGAGTGAGTGTGTGTGTGTGAGTGAGTGCCTCGTGCTCACCTTCATTATTCTTATATATACATACAGCACTGTTATATTATAATGCCGGTGAATGGACGAGCACATCATCACAGAGAGAAGGATATTTGGTTCCAGTAGGCGAACCCGATGCGGACACGGTAGTTGACCGTCAGTTGTTGATGGCTTGCGGCAACATAGCCTGATGGTACAAATAGTGTTAATAATGCCATAATGCAAAACAGGTGGCCTTTCAACACTATCAATATAGTTTTTCGAGTTTCCGCAATTTTCCCCTAATTTTCTACAATTTGTAGCGTTTGAACCTTTTCAATAAACAATAAAATAAATCATGTCTTGTCGTCTTATTTTATACGTATTCAACTACAAATACGTGAAGTGATTTTTTTCCATTTAAGTGCCCATATCTGCCAGCTATATGGCAATTTTATAGCCGTGAATAGATTTTATACATCAATATAATGATACCAACAAGTACACTATAACTACTTCAATTCTCTTTACCAATTCAACTTAAACAGCTTTAATGTTTAATTACTAGATAATACATTATTTGCACCTACATTTAATTACTTTTGTAATAATAATGTTGTTAAGTGTTTTCGCAATTAAAATGGCTAAATTTTAATTCATACACTACTTATGTATAAACGTATATTATACTTCCAACAAACCATAAGTTTTATTATTTATATTTACGTATTAAATCGTTAATACTATATATATGTATGCATCGCACGGATGTAATAAATGCTTAATGTCTTTGTTTTTAAAACCTTCAGCTGCTATATTTTCTTCGATACAATAATATATTATAAAATGGATACAATGTAGCAAAAATTTTATGTTTATTAATGTGAAAAGATAGCTTATATGTGCCGATGTAAGTATATTCTTTGGAAAAAACACAAACACATATACAATTATATCGTATTAATTTGACTATAAATAAATTTGTCCACAAGTTGCGGATTTTTTCTTTGTCGTAATTTGATAACGAACTGTGAGAAGCTTAAAGAAACAGGTCAGTATTATAATAAGTAAATATATTCTACCTGTATATGAAATTTTAGACATAATAAATAATTTTTAATTTTTTATGCAAAAAACTATATGTGCTGGAACCGAAACCCGTTTATTTTGAACCCCCCAAAAACCAGTACGATATTATGGCCGTATGTTAATTTTGTTCGATAAATAGAAAATTATATGCATATTGAAAATTAGCAATAAATTATGTCAGTTTCACACATAAAATAAATATATACAAGTATATATAGGAGCACAGAATGGCCATATTATATTACAAGAAAAATTTAAATATGAATATGGACCTTGTTAGCATATTTTAACATGGTTTTCGGGGGGCTAACCCCTTATTCCGTGGATTTGATCATAAGATCAATGCATCACAAATTTACATATTGGTTATTGATGAAATATTACACCTTTTGTTGCAATTTGTGTTTCGCATTATAAAAATTTATTTAAAATTTTCGGGGCGAGAATGTATTTCATTATAAACTTATTTATTACAAATTTAATTAGAATTTTAACACATTTATATTCGTGATGTATAAAATGACTCATTTTCTTGTTAAAAAAATCAAGAATGACTTGAAGAGTAAAACAGAATATTAATTTTAGTTTGTTTGACGTAACATAAAAAACATCCCCTAATAAATATATAAATTTTTGGTCGAAAATAATATATAGGGGTGGCTGTTTTCCCCGCTATAGAAAAAAGCACACATAATATTATAGTTAATATAAAGTGATATGCATTTACGTCCGTTTAATCCATCACTATCACATGAGGGACAAAATTTAAATATCTATTCTTAGCCCATTATGGGGAAAAAGGATTAAATTTAGTTACAGATTTGTGCATATGTGTTTGTGGAGCATATTTTATTTTTAAGTTATATATACACATAATGTACGATTTATAATATTTAAAATATATGGTAATTTTTTTCTCATTCAAAATAGAAATTCGTTATAATAATGGCAAGGCAGACTTTAGTTAATATATTCAATAAATTTGCATACAATAAAATATATATATGAACACACATACATACTGGAAATGTATAACATTTGCATATTGCCATTTTTCCCATATAGTTTTTTCAAAAAATATATTTATAATGTGCTGTGCATCTATTTTTCATAATATTCAATTAATTTAATTAAGTCGTAATTAATTCAGTCACGTTTGCAAACTAAGAAGCCATAGAAATACGGTTTCATATTTATATGAAGATGAACAAATAGTAATAAATCAATTGGTAAAGGTAGTCCCACACTGTCATTAACAATTATACTGAATTTATAAAGTTTTCTATAATTTACCGACCGAGTCGAAATGTGTATATAATACATAAATATGCAAAGTAACCTTTCTTTTTCCGTTTTGCTACACTGTGTGCGTACTGGGAACGTATACTATTGGATAAAACGTAGTTTTAGCCACTCCTCTGCCTATCTAACCTACACTTATTGGTTTATGTAACCGTTACAGCACACTACATGAACATATTACACATTTATATACAACTATACCGCCAAAACTGTAACCACGTGTCTAGTTACAAAATCAACATAACCAATTAGTTAACTGTCATTTGATTGCAATCGCTGAAAACATCCTAAATGCATACGTCACACAGTGACCTGTAAATTAATTTGAAAAGCTTGCAAGTCAATGAATGCCTGATGCGTTTTCCATAAATCAAATAAACTTCTTTCAAGAAATTGACTAGTTGGACAAATTGAGTCACCAAAACACATTCAAAACTCTTGAACATTACGTCGATTTGTTTATTTTTTTATGTCAAGTATCCATCAGTTTGAAAACCACATTTAAATAACTATATACGAGACGTCTTTTGTATTTACTCAACGTTTTCCAGTTTTTAAATTAGATTTCAGAACGGAACCGCACAGACGGGCTCTAGCTATTTTATATTTATAAACAATAACGCATAAATTATCAATTTTTCTCAGAGATGAAAGTATATTTTTATATAAAAATGTACGGTTCATTGATTTCTAATGCACGAATTGATTTAAATATATACAATAATAATAAATAATGCGTTCCCAAGTTACTAAAATAACATTTTATCGTGAAATTTTAGTTATTCGAATATAATGTTAGGGCCACATGGTGAGTTTGAAGATTTTTTTACTTCAAACCCAATACCAGATGATTTATTTTTATTTAATATTGTATTTTAAAGTCTTCCTGATATATTTTCCATTAAGACAGTGGGAAAACAAGTGTTTCCTATTTTTAAATAATAATGTTAATATTTAGAGTCGTGGATTTTCTATACAACATGTAAAAATAAATAAAATTTTATAATATATGGGCGTTTTTCAATAAAGTGGATATAAATTAAGTGCTTCACAGTTAGTGGCCATTCGTATAAAGAAAAAAAGAAGAAAAATTATAAATAATACACACATATCTAATATGGATTGTGTATGGCTGTTACTAAAATAATATTTAAATTATATTGGAATGTTACAGCTTTTATGTTATCCATACAACAAGACAATAATATGCATACACAGAAGATATAGACAGGTTACTATTAATATTCCACCGGTACCGATTAAAAAACAACATGACATTTTGAATGATGAAAGAATAACAAAAAATAAAAAATTGATTATATGAATTCCATAGTTTGAAATGTTGAAACAGATAACTTAAATTGATATTGGAATGAATAAATTAAACGTTTTCTTTTCATTTTCGGCCAAAAAGACGATGCCAATTAATAAAAGCGCGCACAAAATTTAATTTCAGGATTTTCAACAACAACCTCAACAACAAATTGCCCACTTGTATAATTTATATTAAATACGCGGTTTCATTATAATTTTAATAACATGCTTTATGATTTTGAATAAGTTTTCATTTATTTTAATAATTTATTTGTTCGTTGGTTCTGTTTTTATTAATTACAAATAAAATTTATATATATTTTGTTAGCGTGTAATTAAATTAATATGGAAAAGGGGTTGGAACAGCCCCTAGAAATACACCTGTTGGCACCTATCAGGACAGATAATCGCCAAATTGTATGTTTTCGAACTGGGTAATTTATAATAAGGTCTTTTTGCTGTAAATTCGTTAAATTCAAACATTTGTAAACAGATTCTTTGATTTTATATTTTGAATCATTTCACAAAATCGTTCAAATCCAATGATTCCTGCAAGCTTGTTAAACCTTTTGTTTTAAAACGACATCAATTTAAATTTGAATTTTTTAATAGTGACTTCCTGTAATCAGTTATGCTAGTACTTGGAACTTGAATCTTACTAAAATTCATTTCCTCTGATTTTCGATTAAATAAATGACTAGTTTGTGTGTGATGTGTGGTGGCTAAATGGTCAATAATAATAACATGTACAGTACTTTGTTATATTAGCTGTAGTACCAAAGGTACTAACTGTGATATGAATATAAAATGTATATTATAGATTTAAAAGAGCGTGTGCGTATATGCGTGTAAAATGAAAGTAAAATGCTGAACGTTACACGGTCAACTAGACTGGTTGCACCATAAAACAATGGTCATAATGGGTGAATATGGGTAATTTTTTAAAATGCTTTATTATTAAATACAGAAATCATATACAATATAATAGTTGACACTCCCTATATCCTGTAATTAGTTGAAATTATATGAAAATTGGTTTTTATACTCGACTAAATATGATTATTTTTCGTTTGTTAATTTATTAGCTATTGTATTTATTTAATTTCCTTGAAATTACATTATTCCATAAATTTTTTCTCCTCATTTCAAATGTGGTTTGTTGATAGTTATTGCATTTTGAATTCTTCCAACATTTACACGAGAAATTAAACCACAATAGTATTATTTATACAATCACAAAAATCTTTCAAAAAACACAATACATGTACGATTATTATTAATTTCATTGTGCTGAAGATGTTTTATTTTTCTTGAAAAAAAATATATATTATGTTGTAGCTGTACTGAACAGGTTTTTTTTTGTAAGTTTCGGTTAAAAGAATTTTTAAACATAATTCAAAATTTCAAATAGAGAATTATTAAGGAGATATTGGGTAGACTTTATAATTAGTAGCCTGCTTTTGTCAGATATGATGTATGATGGCTGAAGAGAGATGGTTCGAACCGGCCGCTGGTTACTGTTAAACGAAGATAAAGGATGGTGTGTAGGATGGTCTGGTATTTTATTTATATAGAAACTGTGTTTCAAATGATTTGTATTAATGTAGTGCCCTGAACTTGTGTGTATGTTGTATATAAAAACTCATTATAATGGTAGATTATATTAATATTGGTGCGCGGTGTATGGGAACTTGGTCGATTAAATCATTTTTTGATAAAAATGGAAGGCCTTTGTCTGAAACCTGAAATTTATGCGTTCCTTCAACGTTGGACAAATTTATATATAAACACACAATCAATCATACTATATAGTAGAGACTTTTTTTGGCATTTCCTTACTATTTTTTACACGAATCTCAGGGGTTGACTATTTCTAATTTATATTCTAATTGGACAAGTAAAAAAATTCTAATTTCCAGCATAATAATGCTGTGTAACAGGTGCAAAGGAGCATAATTTTAATATATATAGCCCAAGAATATACATAAATATACATAATTTTTAAGCCATCAATCATTTTACTATTTCAAAATATAAATTCCATAGAAAAGTGTACAAATTTCTTTTTCGAACATAATCATGTTATATACAGACAGCACGAACCAAAACGAGATATGGAGGAGAGAAGAAAAAAATTAATTCAAATTCATTTTTTTAGCTATTCAAAAAAGAAACATGTTTAATTTTTCATCATATAACATATATGTGTATATGTATCTAGAAATAATAAAGAAACCAGCATAAAAACAAAATTCACTCGTTGAATAGAGGAGAGAAGTTCCCCCCGAAAAAAGAAACAAGAATTATTAAATATCATCTGAAACGTTTGGTATTAAAGACAGTCTGGCCAATCAATGTCTTCTTTCATCTTTTATGTTGTCTGTTTAACAGTAAGTCTTAGATATGTTGTAAAAGATTTTTATATAAAATAAACCCGATGATTTTTCAAATTCAAGTGGAATGACTTGGCTCATTTTTTAAATGTTATATTACTTAGAATGTGATTTATATAAATAGAATTGGAACTGGTTTGCACCATTTTCAATCACATTCATAGTACATAATAATAATTATTTTAAACAATAGGTTTACCCGCTGAGAATAATATTCAAGATAATGTAGAAAACTTACCTATTTATTCTTTGCTTAAAGTTGAATTTTGATTGGAATATAGACGCTATTGTATATAAGTATAGATTATTCTAAATTTTTATTACAATCAAAAAAAAAGAAGGTAAATAAGAGCGCATATACATATATTATGTATACATATATGAAGAATATAACATAAGTTGAGGAATGTGAGAAGGGAAACTGATTTATCATTTATGAATTCTTTCTTTTCTTTAAACGAGTCAAGATTGATGGACATACATTTATTTTTTTTATTAAAAAAAAGCTATTGAAATTGGTTGTTGTGTGTATCTTGGATCTAAAATACCTTTTTAAAAAATTTTCCAACTTACATCCAAACAAACAATTTACTACTTTCATGAACCTCAAAAAATGATCGTTTCAATTTTTATTTATATTTTGAAACGTGCGTTCATATCGATGAACTCGTGCTATTTTCGGACACGAATCCACAATACGGAATGAAATTGTGTGGAATATTGGAGGAAACATCAAATTTGGGCTAAATACAAACCAGGTGGTCCATATCGCCACAATCGTCCACATTATTTGCGTAATTGTTAATTCCTTGAAATGCTTTAATGTGCAAATCTGAGAGAGTTAGTGTAAAATTTGCATTTGCGATTATCTGTTTACAGAAAATAATAAAAACTATGGTAAAATAACTGTAAACGTATAGTTTAGCTAGCTGTAAAATAATTACGTTAAATAAATATTGAAAAATGTAATTGGCAAGAAAATTTGATGGTAACTAGGAGAAAATGTTAATAAAAGACAGAAGTTAATTACCATCAAGTAATATCATGATCTGTTGTAAAGCTCACCAACAGTTGACTTTAATGTTTCCAAGTAACTATGAATAAATTTTACATTAAGTTTATCTGCACAACTCGTTAAAAACTTTCTTGGCTATTTCCAATAGCAACACATAAACTAGATATTGCAATCTTTATTTTATTGACAAGAATATAATGTGTTGTACAACATGCACACAAATTTCCATTTTGTTGTTCCTTTTTCAGTGACATATTGGTAGCTTTATGTTATTTTTGTTGTATTGATGGAAATTTATGTGAAATTGTCCGCCCCATCAAAATGGATTTTTCGGTTAAAACATTTTTCTGTATGTGTATAATAGTTGTAAATATACGCAGTTGTAAAATTTATATTCTGTTTATAATGTTCCTATTATGTATAGGTGTGGTGGTATGTTAAAAAATAGATTTATTATAGTAATAAATATACAGGCACCTTCGGGGTACGACTTCAGCTTTTCGTCCATACAAAAAAATTATTATATTTTCTTTATAAAATTTATATTACAATTTAATGTGAATTTTAACCTAAATTATCGAAAAAAACACACAATTTTTATTACGAAAAAAACATTTTTTAATTAATGTAAATTTTATAATCTATTAAAATTGTTCGAAAACAACTTTTATTTTCCAAATGCCTATATTATAATATTTATTTGGAACGATTTAGGTTCCCAATAAGAGGTCCATTTTTTAATAGATTTATACAATATTATTAAAAGATAATTGGGGCTGAATGAAAAGTAGAACAAAATTTATGACTTCCTTTTTTGATACAAAATTACATGTTTGAGTAAAAATAAATCTTTTTTGGGGCCCACCATAAAAATCTCAAGATTTTTATACAATTATTAGGAAAAATGGAAGGTATTCTTTCACTTTGGTTTAATATATAAATTCGATAAAAATTAGCATATTTAGTATAGTTTTATATATAAATAAAAACGATAAACAAAATTACTTAGAGAAAAGATAAAGAAGCTGCAATAAAAATTAAGAAATTACACATTTGTATGCACATGAGAGGTGATAAAATTTCGATAAATTAATTGTGATAAATGTTGCCGTGAACAAGAATATAAATATCACTTTTCGTATGTGTTAATGGGAGATGGTGAATATAAATATATATGTAAAGTTGTGTGGGACTGGATCAACTTTTAGAATTTTTGTACATATTTTATCGTTGTTGTCTTTCCATACAAATACTGTAAAATTTTTTAAATGAAAGAAAAACCAGCTACTGAAAAACAGTAGCAATTTTACACAAATATTAATTAGATGCATAAAGGGCTGACGACTTTAAAAATGTTCCCATTGTAACGGTGGGTCCATAAAAATGTCACCTAAAAGACCACCAACAAATGTTACAAACCAAAGCAATAGATCATATCGTATATTAAGATAAATAATAAAACAATGTAAAAAAATAGAAATTCAGTACACGCCTACAAATGTAGGTATATATATAAAATAAATAGATTGTTATTAGTTTTGAAAATAGTCCAATTTTGTCACAACAAAAATAATCGATATATTTATATTATAGAATCTATAACAGGATAACATACTTTTATATATTATTATAGTTATGGTTATTGCAAAATAAATCCGGTTTACTTATTACTGTATGGCAATAGAGTTAAAATTAAATTTTGTACATGAAATGGCGTAAAACAAATTACATAAACTATTCTTGAACAAAAACATATATTGTTAGCCATATAAGTAGCTGCTGATATGCCTAATATACACCTAATAATAGTGTAGGAGTTACATTTGAAATGTTTCAGCCTGAAGCCAACAATAACAGCAGAAGAGCTCTCTAACTACAAATGAGATATATATACATGTATATGTGAAAGAGATTTACTGAAGAAGTCAAGTCCAAATGGAAATAAAAAATGTTAAATGGCTACTGTTACACAGGTTACATGGACAAAATATCACTTTTACAGCGTGTATTTTGGTGACGAAAATCATTTTTAATGTCACCAACATGGCAGTGAATTTGACGTTGAATGGAATAAATGGGCCGTCGTGAGATATGGGTCAATGTGGTGGATTTTGGGTGTTTTCATTTTCATATACGCGTATATTATTCTAGCGAAAAGGACAAGGCTGGAAGAAAGAGACACGTACAATGCAATTGTATTATAAAAGAAAACGCAAAGAAATGACCACCTAAGTAGAAATACGCCGTGATATTCGAATCAGCCTCCATTGCAAATGGATATTTAAATTCATTCGCTTAATGAATAACATTCAACTATAGATATGTAGTACTTCAAACTCAAATTTAATACCTCATCCGCAGGTTACTTCTTGTTACCACTTGGTAATTATTTGCTGATAATAAAATCTACTTATATGTTTGTTACTTTATGCCCACGTATACATAATATGGATTTTTATTGTTTTGAGCAATATTTCATATTCCAGCAGTTATTAATAGGGAAATTCCAACACACATTTGGTATTATGATCAATTTTTTTGTAGTAATAAAATGACGTGGCATTCTACATATAAAATAAAAGACAAATAACGAATTTGAACTTTTATATGTATATAGTATGATTCGAAAATTTTAATATGATTTCTTGTATCTGTTGCCTATTGGATATAACAATAGTCAGCCGTCATGTTTTACTCTTTCGTCCAACCTGAGTGACTTTGCTATATTGCTTGAGACGCCTATCACTATATACTTTGAAAAAAAAATTTAAAATCATTGTTATAATCTCTTTATGGCACCGATACCCACCATTCAAACTATATAACATATCTCATATACAAACATATCATCTTAAATGATCACTGATCGATATTTTATTAACAATTTATAAATAATTGATCCGCGGGAATGTGATCACAAAATTCGTATTATTAATAACATGCATTTGTACATAAAGTACATTTGTTGTGTTTAATAATTACAATCCAGGAAGTTGTTTACGTTTCAACGACCTGTCTTTTAAATTCTCAACAACAACAACACCCTCGAACCTTGATGGTTGTTTTTTAAAAGGCTAGACAAATGTATAAACTGGCCGCATTTTTACATATTTAAAATTCAAAACTTTATCTGTTTTTAAGTTAAGTTCATTTGTCTTATTTGGACACACAAGAATGGAATAACAGTGGGTAGTCTGCTCCAAAATGGAGCATATTTTTCCATATAATGGTCAACGAATTAAATACCATTTTGGAAATACAACAAGATGAATTTATACAGCCTTGAAGGAAAAATTAATGAACATCGTTTAGCATATGAATTATTGGAATTTGAACAATAAAAATTGAATAACAGGGTTTTATGTTAAAAAATCTCCAACGATCCCACAATTATATGTTGAAATGATAGAAAAACGATTTGAAAAACTATAGAAAATAACATGTTTAATATCCATAATAAGAAAAGAATAAAAAAAACTTTAAATAATGGTATAAATACAAAGCGATTGACAATAATATGGATAATATGGTCATATAGTCATTTTCCATTACAATTGCCTTTTCCACCATCAATATATAATATATCCACCACCACCAATCAATAATAATAAGCGGTTACATTCTTTTGTTTTCAAGAAACATCAGAAAAAATAATTGAACATGGAAGATTAATAATGGCTCTAACCTGTTTCCCTTTCAAATATCTGATTATGAGTTGGAAGGCTTTTTTTTCCACCAAAGCCATCACATTGGAACTGAGAGAGGCATATATTTCTTGTGTCGTGGTTTCGATTTTTATGACTGTCTAGAACTATAATTTTGGAATTCGATTTTTAAAATTTCTACTCTGTATTTATGTCAATACGTGAAAACATTACGGAGACGCGGTGTGCTGCCCGTATTTTTTCTTTCAGTTTATTATTTTTTCATATTTGGTCGACATTGACATAAACACATACATAAATGTGTGTTTTCCAGTTTTGTGTAGCTGATTATGGGTAGAAAACGAATTATTATAATGCACACATTACCAATAATGCATGCTAATTAAACCAATAAAGCATATTATTATAAAACATAACTTTATTTGTATCAGTTTGGAAATATATAACGAAATTTAGGTTTAATTATTTTTATGTGATAACTATTTTAACGGATATGACGCAATATTTAACTGTTAAAATTTAATACCACACCTTTTCAGACAAAACAATTGATGTGAATCCATGTTTAGATTAATAATAACACTATATACCAAATAATAAATTCAAAAAAAGTATTATAATACATTTAACATTCTTTCTTTATTTGGAATTTAAACAATATAATTCTTCTCACATAGTATTTTGCAATAAAATGTTTATTTGTACGAAAAATAACTAAAGTTTGTTAAATTGTTACTAAAAATGTATAACTTTCTTGGAAAAATACATTTACAAGAATTTTCAACTAAATTTCAAATAAACTTAATTTAAATTCACACGTGACTAAGCAATGGATTGTTTTGGTTGCTATGGATACTTGTTTACTATGTTTATTTGGTTACTATGGTAAACTTGGTTGCTATGGTTACTGGCTACTAAGTATGATTAATTTTATCAAAACGACAATAAATTTGTTTTTCCCTAGTTTTAATTGTAAACAAATCAAAAATCCAGATTTATTTAAGAATGATTAGTTCCGTGTCCAATTTTACAATAATAAATCAAATAATAAATAATTTCGACCTCTACATATAATTTAATCCATTGAATTATTTTCAATAATAATGGAAATGCAAATATTATGAATAGATTTTAATGTAAAAGGAAAAAAACTGTGAAAACCAAGTCTAGATAGAATTGTGTAACCTTGCTCTTATTTAAAAAATGCGAATTTATATTAAGACAAGTTATCTAATTTGACCTTTGTGTCATTTTTACCAAATTTCATATGACAAATTATTGTTGTTTGGTCCAATTGTTATATATTTTAATTGTTTCTTTAGGTTTGGCTAATTTATTTATAAGCAGTGTTCTGGTTTTGAGGAAAACAAGTTTTAAAAACACAAAAAAAAACCCACTTCATATAAAATGTATTTATAAACAGGATCATTAGATCTAACATTTAAAATCTCAATACACTAATTACGTGGAAAAAATCGGCTCATTTTAATTATAAAATTAATATCACATGTTTTTGATGTTAGTTAAAATCTATAGTTGTAAAAAATATTTGGAACACAATAGGATATAGGAAAAAAAACTAAATATACGAAAATGAAAAATAATTAGGTATACTCTACTCATCTATATAATACAAGGCAATCTAAGTAAAATATATATATATACCACTATAGTAATTTAAATGTGATGAATATATACTAATTACAATGTTCTTCATCAGTACATAATAACGAAAAGAATTCAAGATTAATTCTTTTTAATATTCCATCCCGATTTAGTAACGTGGAAAAAAAACAACATAAACTTAAATCTAGATACCAAACAATAGGGAGATGAATGACATGCTATTCGTAAAAAATCCTCGGGAGATACAAAAAGACTTATATTAACAATTATAATACATGATTGGAACATTTTAAGAAAATATACCTATAAATCGAATATAAAATCCAGTCCATAGAAAAATGTCTGCACAACAACATTTTAAGAAATGAATATTATAACGATATATACATGTATATAGATATATATTGTATATTGAATTGTATACGCGAAACACACACACCCACAAACATAACATTGGAAAAACAAAAAATATCACGACGTGTGGTAAGTCGTTTGGTTCGCTATGAATACCACCTCGATAAATATCTAGAGATGACTTGAAATTTCAATACATACTAATTATCTTTTTGATCAGATAAGAAATATTCATTTGAAAGGGAATAAAATCGAAGATGCTGCTTTAAAAAATGCTTTAAAAAACCTTTATCAAAATTATTTGACAGCGTATACGTATATACATATATATATAATATTGGTTGTATGTGAATATTTATTATACATTATGCATATAAAGATTATTTGTATGTGCATACATGAGCCCACAATTCCAAAAAGGGAATTTATAATAATAATTAATTTGTAAATGGAAAATTGGCCGGATTTTTGTTTTGTCACGGTTGCTAACGGAGTATGTGTAAACAAATTTGGACGCTCCTTAGTTACGAATTGTTACCATAACAACGATGATAAAGTATCGGATATAAGTAGGTCGAATTAATCAGGAATTAAACACATGTGGGACCGAATTTACCCTTAGTTGTACAAATATATGTAGTTGTTTTGTTGGAAAAATGAAAATATTCGAAAAATGTTTTCTATGGAAGCGCGAAGAGTTTTATATATGATTTTCGCTAAAGAATTTGCATTGAATTCACAAACAAAGAAGCTCTTAATGGAGAAGATGGAGGAATCGTGGTCCTATATGGAGAATAGCAGGGTCCGTGACCGAACACAAAACGAAACTATTACCACCTGAACCTGTTTTTAAAGTAATTAACAATTCACAAGAATTATTAATTGATAGTATTGATTATTTTCTTATATATAGAGCGGGTACGTACATTTAATATTGTTGCATTGAAATGATCTAATTTGAAATTGAATTTTTCTATTCAAAACACGTTTATAATATTATTCGTCGTATTATTATGAAAAATTCAATTTCAGTGAAAAATAATATTTATCATTGTCGTTTAAAAGTGTCTATTATTGTTCGTGTAGAATTTTTTAGGTCAATATTTAAATAATTACACTCTGTCAATTTTATATTATATTATATTCAGACAGCCTCCATATATTATTAATTTTTTTAAACACTCGACTTTTCTATATACTAATTTTTTTTGTAAATATAATCAAGATTATTATTATATACGAAAACCTCTTCAAATTTAAAACTAACAATTAAGTAAAAACTTTTAATGATCCGATGATGAAGCAGATTTTTGGAATTTTAAATTTAAAATATTAAACATCTTTCACATGCATATACAAAATACTAGTTTCAACTTTTCTTATTTTAATTCACCTATAAAAAATATTTAAAAGGTTTTTTTGTTACAACATTGTGTACCTTAATATAGCTTGAATTTCTTTTTTTTTTCATTCTCTTCATAATAATATACGTAATTAATATCTTATATTCATTTAGGATTTTGAAGCACTCACCCTTAAGCCCTAATAGATGATTTTACTAAACTGTTATATTAGAATTAAGAAAGCAACACCACTACTAAAATTTTTTTCAATAAATATGTAAATTGTGTGTATAAAGGAAAAACACTTGAATAACAGTTTGAATTCCGATAAATTTTTATCAACTAAAAATTTCACAAATTAAATAAATTGACTTTACACAAAATTGGAAATATAATTATTGTTTTGATGATAAAATTTTATTAAGAAATATATTTTTTATTTATGTGACTTTTTTATCTAATCAAACATATTATTTAATTAAGTTTTAATAGTAATAAAACAAAAAAGCCATTTCCGTAAGGTCAACTTTATTAAAATCTACAATACTTTTCCGTATTTTTATATACAATAGGGTGTTTTTAATTAGTCTCACAAAACTTTACTTTTTCCCATGAAATTCCCGTTGGGCAACCCTTTCCAGAAAAAAGGAATGCTTAAAACATGATTATTTCCAACAAAAATTATTAACGATATAGACGGGAGAATGTTGTCACATAAAAAAGAGCCTGAGAAACACGGAAAGAAATAAATAAAAAAAATACTTCATTTTTTACCCTTTTCCTTGTTTGGAAAAAATAACGCACCCTTTATTCAAGCATGTGTGTTGTGTTTCACCCTTTCTTTGATGAAAAAAAGGCTTAAAAAATGCCTAGTAATTCTATCTACGATTTTAAACCCTTTATGGGTAAACACAGCTGCAAAATTTCATATAATATCGCAAATAAGGTACAGAAGGAAGGCGGCAATACAAGGGATGTATGTATAATACGGGTGTCTGGCTACCCCATTTTTTTTTCAATAAAAAGGTGAGATGTTGCACAATACTCATGTGATAAGGTAAGAAAAATACATTTTTTTGGATGACAGAAAATATCTTGGGTTCAAAAAGTGCATTTCTATTAATAGTTTATTAGCGATAATCATTATTAATCATAAAACTTTAAATAATTATTGAAATTTATTAGACATTATTGAAATGATCAATTTATTTCTTATTAATTTAAACTGTTCAATAAAATTATTTAAATGGAATGTTAAGAATTATATTTTTGTCTTTAAGTTCATCATGTTCAACAAATTATATCTTTTATTACTAATTCGCTTATAGTTAAAAAATAGTTTACTTATTATTAAAAAATGATTTCAGAATATTCTTAACTGTTTTATTAAACCTACTTAATTTTCGCTAATAATTAAATATAATTTTAAAATCAGTTACCCAGACTGTTTAGTTTCTGATAATTAAATTAATAAATTACGAAAAAATTTTACACACATTATATTTAACACAGGTTATATTATCAATAAGTAATCATTTAATTTACTAGATAAAAATGAAATATTTTCAGTAAGAACACACAAATATTAATCAATGTAGAAAAAATTCTAAATTAATACCTACCAGTCTAAAATAAATTCTATAAACCGGTGAATTATTCATCCTTTCTTGTAAATATAATTTTGTATTCCTTTTAATAACTAAACAAAATATAACAATAATTTTTTTACTGTATTATACATATTATAAAAAATTGTTTATTAAAACAAATCAGATTATTTATGTAATTTGTATCTATACAGAATCTAAATGCCACTATTTTACATAAAACACCATATAATTTATTTCATCTATTAAAATTATATGTGCCGTAGGTAGGTATATATAAATTTTTACATGAGTTATTTAATATTCAACAAATGTAGTTTATAGTGTTATATTAATAAAATGTAATTTAGAAAATGACGTATGATAGATGGTGTATAATTTCAATTATAAATCGAAGTAAATTAATAAAAAGCTCTCCATTTTCAAGTTTATTACAAAATATGAGTATAATGTTGTGAATCGTTGTTACATATTAGTTAAAACATATTTATAAAAAAAAATTGTATAATAAACACAGCATGCGTCATGAAACGGTATCACGAATAAATTTAATGAACAATTTTGAGCTGTATAATTATGAAGTTAACGTGGCTTTTAATACATCAGCATCTCGGCTACTTGCAAGTAACCATGGTAATAGACTTGAAAATTTCTATATCATTTATTAGCATAGCAACGCGTGTTTATTTTTATAGCAACTACTAGATACATATGTATCCATAGCAACAGATTTTAGGACGTGTTTATTCCCATAGCAACGATATATGTATCCATGACAACAGATTTGAACGCGTGTTTGTTTCCATAGTAATGATATACGTATCCATAGCAACATATTTGAAATTTTGTATATCATTTATTATCGTAGCAACGCTTGTGAAAAATTCATATGAAATTTGAGAGTGAACATTTTTTAAATTCAGATAATGAAAAAATTAATGGTCCAATCTGATTTTTTTTTGTAAAATGCTTTAGTACGCAATAACATTTTAAGTTAATAAATAAAAACTGAAATTTTTCACTTAATATTTATTAACGTTAACATACATATAATGCAATGGCCTGCATTTAAACTACACGTATACATACATAATATGTATGTCCATTATATTTGTATTTTATAACTTGTTTCTGTTTTATTATTGTTATTAATAACTCATATAATGTATCAAGTGAAAGAGATAATATTATAATTATACTTAGCTACCAACATAAATTAGAAATTTAAATTATGCTATTAAATTGTAAAATTGGGCAACATACCTCTACATTATTTATATTTTACAAGATTATTGAAAAGTACATTATAATTTTTTCGACAAAAAATAAACAGGTATTTTTATAGTTTGTTTTTATAAGGAAAAATTGTTAACTTGTAGGTATGATATCCAAGGTTAATATTATAATTTTAGAAAAAATATACAGTTTTGGTATTTTATATAATTTACATTGAATACATAATTAATTTATATTAAAAAAATTGTAACAAGAATCGGGTCACGTCTGATGGATCAGGAAATATACAACAATATTTGATTTGAAATGACAATCTCGTATAGCTAATTAATCATTTTTTTCGTGAAACAACTAAATTACGTCAGAAAAAATTTTGAAATCGTATCTCGTCAAAAGCAATTAAATTTGAAACTCTTGTAACCCTTTTCCCAAGAACAACCCGAAACGGAACTATACATATATTTTTATTTCATATGCATATGTGGAGAAAAAAATATCATCTCCCCCAGAAGCTCCATTAATTACAAAAATAAGAAAGTCTACCTTTTAAAATAACCGTGTACGAAATTTTGAGAAATATAAATTAATGCCGTATGGGGGAGAAAAGAATTCTCACGACACTTACTTATGTATATTTTATTAATGCCTCCCTTTCGCAGTTTTTCTTCCACTTTTTGTCATGTTTGCGTTTTACACAATTTGGAAAAACATTAAATGGATGTTTTGTATGTCAAACATAAAAGGGGAATTTCGAAAACAGAAAAACAGGAAAATATGTGACAAGTCTGTTTGTTTTGAAAATATTCAAGTTGTTGTACAAATTGTAAAGATTTTTCATTTATAAAACAGTTTCGTATGTACAAATTTACTTTTGTAGAATGAATAATGTACAGAGAAAATTAACAGTCATATAAACTAATTAGTAGGCAATATAAGCTTTAATAATGTGAAATACGAAAATAAAGTGATTAATTAGTTTTAATTGTAGCCCATGTTTGTAACAAAGGAATGGGATATTTTCAATTATTTTTATTCAGATTAGCGTTTAAGGTTAACATTAATTTTTATTTTCGTTCAATCAGATAAACATTTTATTAAAAATTATGTGTGTGTCACAAAATAACCGCGTACGTATTTTTATTATTTTGTTATCTGCAAGATTAATACGGTCGATTTTTAATTGAATCGAATTTTTTAAGCCATATTTGTACCGCCGAAAATATTTTCTTCATTCTTATTATTGCAATTTATTTCTGGTTTCCGTTCCTTTTGTTTTCTAGCATTAATCAAACGAAATATCTAAAAATTAATTAAAAATCGTGACCTTTGAAGAAAACATTGAAACACTATTTAAAGATTTTTGGTCAAATATAAATATGAAAGCAAATTATGATTGTGTAATAAATCAAAAAATTCTTACCAGAAAATAGATTTAAATATTGTCTTTCATCGTTACCATAAAGGTTAAATATTAATGCGAAAACGACAATAAACAGAACTTGTGATATTTATTCGATTTCAAAGAATTCCTTTAAACCCGAATATAAACATGAAATATATTTAAAATATATATATATTCTCGAATATCATAAAAACTGTCGAAAAAAGAAACAAAAACCAGCATATAGGAATATTTAAACATGTGTTCATGCATTTCCATAATTCATTTTAAATGTGTGTGTACAAACGTCTCACTGTAATATTTCAGTATATAGTCCCCTTTTTCATGTTAAAGCGTTTACTTCCTTTTCAACAATATATCTGCTAAAATAATGATTTTTAAACACTTCTTTTCCGTATATCATTTAACAAATTTTTTGCACGAAAATCTGTTCATAATTTATCAATTAAACAATGCAAAAATTCTCACACAAAAGCTCGAAAAGCTCCTCTTTCGCTGCTACAATACAGTTTCACATTTCTGAAATCTCGTCAACAGGTAAAAAATACTTTTCACTTTCTTTAAAGGGTGTACAGGTAAAAAATGATTGTTTTCCTTTTCTCGATGAAGCGTTTACTTCCACTTTTGGGGTGCGTTAGAGAAGGACATGTGTGTGATGTAAGAAAAAAAATAATAAACGATCGTAGAACTGTGGGTCAGTGACATATGAGTGTATTAAAAAAATAGAAAGGAAATAAAAGATGGAAAACGTAGAATGGTTTCCTATAAAAAGGGTAAAAACGAATCACACCAAGAAATACGAAACGTACATTAAGTTTTTTTTCGCCAAAATTGGAAACGTTTTGTATTCAATTTTGTTTTGCGAACTTTTTTTTATTGTCGCAATTTTGATTATCTGAATTTGGTCTACTGACAACCCAATTTCTGGTAATAATTTATTTACACCTCATTAGTATTCCGAACACCCGAATTATCACTGTATGGTTAAATGAAGTCTCGATAATAATGATGATCGAAAAGCATTTCAAATCGATTTCAACTAATATAATTACAGATTATTAGTTCGATGACTAAATAAGGGACGAAAAACTTTCTATAAAAATTGCAAATAAAAATAAACTGTTTGTCTATTTAGTGGAAAGGCTGTTGGAATATTAATTATGATTGTTGTTGTTGTTTTTTTATCTGTGTGGTTAATGTGGCCGTTTGGTTGTGATTTAAAAATAAACCCTTTTATTTTTAATACGGCTTTGGATCCCCAAGAAACAGCACTTATTATATTAGTGTATATGAGAAGAGCGAGCATATGGCATATTTTATATAATTTTTTTATCGTTGATAAGTTTTTCACGTAATGCAGATGTGTGTATTTGAAATAAGTTTGTGTAAAAGGGTTTAATAAAACCGGAAATGGAGCAGACTCTCTTGCATTTAGAAAAGGAACTAATGAGAAATAACATCTTTTCTTATTTATTATGTTTTATTATATTATATATGTATATGTACCATTTTAATGCATGTATAAAAGTTTGGTTTTAATTCGGAAAGGAAATGTTACAAGTTTTTTTCTTGCGGGCTGGTTAAATTTAGATTTTCTCATATATTCGAAAATAAATAAAAAACGGTTCATCGATATTTGATTTATTAACATAAAATGCAAATTTTCGTAAAAAGGGACTGGAGTTGGGTACAAAAAAAGTCGATTAAACTTATATAATATGGTGAAATATTTAAATTTCATACAAACTAATCGGTCCATGTCTAATGAATTTTTTTCACCCTTTTAAGGTATGGCTTTAACCCTTTTTTTAAAATCATTCCCATGTAAGTCCGCTTGAATCATTAATAAAATTTTAACTCTTGTAAAATGTATTATATTTGGTTTGATGCTATTGTCTGGAAATTCAGAAATATCATATACATTAAGCGGTACTTTTTATTATTAAAGAAGAAAGAACACACACATGTGAGAAAGTGAAAGGGCCCTCCATTTTTACAACCATTCATCAGATCTATTTTTGAAAAAAGTCAAAAAAAATTAACCAAATGAGGATTTCACTAAATAATAAATGAATTGTATAAAATATGCGTCAATGAGAATTGGAGAATCTTTATTTCGGTTTCATTTATCATTTTGGTAAAAAGTTTATATATACATATAGATATGTTGGTGGAAAAAATGTAAAAAAGGGGCCCATTTAAAAATTCTTTAAAACATTAATCATTTTGTATTTGACACCATGGAAAATGCTTTGTTTTGGATTATTTAGGTTTTAAACGATTTTTTAAAATCGTTCATCCGTTTAATACGTCCCATTATATGCGATTTATTTCAAATATTATTAAGCGATGAACAAATTTAAAACGTTTAATTACTAGTTTTATCTTTGAATTTCTTGTTATTGATTGAAATTCAAAATTTTACCATAGGCAGCTAGCAAAACCCTGTTTAAAATTTAAATATGACTGTTGAAATGAATTCAATTTTTAATTGCTAAATCGTTCGGCTTTTTAATAATAATTCATTGTAATTTGTAAAAATATTATTAAAAAATTAATAATTTAAATTTTCATTCACAATAATTGGTATGGATGAAATGCAGTGCTTTACTGTAGACAACTTACAAAACGGAGCTTTAAATGCGGTGTCTAGTATTAAAGCTCTTTGGGAACTTTTCATAGTTTTTTATATATACGTTCTAGTTTTGGATTTAGTTTGTACGGGATATGTTTAATACATCATAAAATATACAAATCATTTAATTTGTTCACAAATCAGTAAAAATTATCAACAATAAAGTTCAAAGCTCTACAGTAGGCAACCAACAAAACCCGCTATAATCGTAATATCTAGCTTCAAAGCTCAAAGTTCACTAATTTTTCAAAATTTCTTAATTAAAAAAGACTAATTTGTGCGTTGTTAGAGTTATATGGCTTAAAAAAACTTACAAATTATATTTTAATATAAAACAACTGGTTTTAATACAGTTGGCACCTGTCTAACTTTTCCACTCGGAAAAAGTTTCGCAACTTTTATCACCTGAAAACTCATCGAAACTTTCTGGCCAACAAGAAAAATGAGAAACAATAAATCGTACACATAATAATATAGTTAATAAAAGCAAAACTTTTAGAATGCGAATGTTGCGGTCCGCATTTTTATGT
>SSSI01000173.1:0-15362 GCA_004796505.1 Oryzaephilus surinamensis
GATAATTCGTACTAAGGTCCATTCATTTAGGGAAGAAAAAAGTGATTCTTGAACTTCATTGGCCAGCTTCCACGTGATTTAATTTTTTTAAATTTTATTTGTCGAAAGCACGGTAATAAGGTGGAGCTAATAACTCCAGTTTACAGTGCCAAAATGTATTAGTAATTGATGTTGCAACCAACAAACCACGACAACTGTCATTTAAATTGTCAAATTGTCAATTTAATTCGAATTATTTGGTTTGCAGAACTTTTATTTCTTAACTTATTCATAAAATGAGTGTTTTAATTGCAAAAGGTTCATATACATAATCATAAATTAAATGCTTCAAGACGTAAGTAAAAATATAATATTGTTTTATTTTGTATAAAATATATTTTGTGAAAAAATTCATGTGTTATAGGTATTGGCAAGAAAACAGTTTTTTGAATATATACCTACGACACTTTGAAGAGATGCAATGCAATTGCAATGAAAACTTCGTATTAAAGGAACCGCAACATTCAGAGACATAAATGTATATGTAATAGAACATTAAAAAACATTCATATTTTTAGGATATTTATACGCGGATATTTATATTTATTGGCGATATACCTAATAACCATGAAGAAACTCAAATTTCTTAAAGCAGAAGTATTTTCTGATTCATAAATTCATTAGACCACAAAACGACTAAATGTAATAAGATTTTTAACATTTGTGTTTTAGGTATATACTAATTTTACATTAACATTTACAGTCAATAATTTGGTTTTAAACTAAAATTTAATTAAGAAAAAACCAAAATCGGATTGCAATTTCTTTTATAACCTCAAAAAACAAAAACGCCAGAGCCGTGCAGAGTCCAAGTCGCCAAATAAACGTTAAATTTACAAATAAAAATGGATATTTAGCAAAAACCCGACAAGATGAATTAACTAAACAAATTAATGTGATTTAAATATATTAAATACTAATTTTTTCAGAAAAACAGTCAAATACATACATATAGATAAGTAATCTGGAGCGCTTTCAAAAGGAAAATATGTTTGTTTAAGGTTTTAACAATTTTTAAACAGATTTTTGCATACTGAAAGTAATAGGAATAAGAGCAATGCCTTTTTTTTGCAAGAACAAGTAATTTAACGATGAACAAAATAATTTACGTTCATTTTATCTGTTGAAGTCCACATTTATTACTGTAATAAGATATACGACGTTATATTATGTTATTTGATTAATTTTATCTATTAATAATAAAAATATATACAATTAACAGTATTTTTAATAATGTGTTTTAAATATATTTTAATATAATTTCCGAATATTCAATATTTTTGTTTTAAAATTTAAAAAAATTATGCAATTCACAATTCTGGGAAGCATTGTGGCAAATGTATGCAATTACTAGATTATTTAGTTGGGTAAAAAAGACTTCATTCAAAATGGCCGTTTTTTCTTCCCTATCTGAATCCAGTATAGAATTTTATACGGTATATGAGAAAGGTAAATTATTGTTGTCCAACTATTCATAAATTTCCATACAATGGTATATAGGGGGAAAATGTTTTTTCTTATGGTAAAATAAAGATGGCCACAATTTTATACCATTACTTTATTTCCTAGTTAATAAGAATTATAACATTAGGTAAATATACGTTAAAAATACAGTAGATGAGGCTGTTTCTGTTCTGCATTTAGCCTTAACGGCAAAATCCTTTAAATTTATGCTCCAATGTAAAATGTAACGTAAATGCACGTCAGTATAATGTAGCTATTATTACTCTAAACATATTGAACATGTATACGTACTTTAACTTACCCAATTTAGAGCTTATTCAAGTTTATCATGGTGATTGTAGTATACTTAGCACTACCGTTTTACATTTTACCTTTTAATTAGAGAACATAGCTGTCCGTACGATAATGCCTTTTAGGTATACACGGCCAGCATACGAATATATTCATGTTTTAAATTGGAGAAAGAATTTTTAAACCAATTCTATTGTATATCTAATTTTTACACAAGAGTCAAATTAATTTGCATATTATGCTATTTAGTTTGTTCAGTTTTGGTTTGTAATTAATTGATATGTTCATTGACATACCGTGTTCAATAATTGAATTGGAAATTTATTTTTATGGTAAATTTGTTGCAATATTAATTTTTCGTCGTAATTATATCTATTCAATTAATTTACATCATTTATATTTCATTTACTTTTTTTTTCCTATTTCGAGAAGAAACTTTTATGAACACCAAAATATGTTACGTAAAGAAAATTTAAATAGTCGTAAAAGTGAACCAATGTTACTTTTTCTATTTAAATAAAATTCCATGTAGAATTTCACTATCCGAATGTCCCCATACATTCTAATATAGACATCTTGCAGAGTTCTCTTTTTGTTTTATTTCCGTTGTCTGCTATTTTACGATTTAAATCAGGTACACACATAAAAAAGACAAACATTTTTCTGTAGCACCACCCCAGCTAACGCTTGTATGTTGTATTTGTGAAAAATAAAGAATTTTGAAAGAAAAATATTTACGCAACGTCGGATCGCATTCATACAAGAATACAGAAAAAAAAAACAGAAAAAGAATTGCATTTGATATATATTCTGTACAGCCTTTAAAGTGTTAAATAATGTGGAGCATATTTTTCTGTTGAATAATAGCAGTCGTGCATTATTATTGTTATGAATAGAAAATACGAGAATATAATACAATTAAGCATTGATGACAACAATGGTTATGGATATAATAAATATACGGGTGTATATGTAAAGTGAAAATGTATAGACAGACAGGAACACTAATTTATGTAAATATCTTTAATTAAATTTAATGTTGTGCCGCATGTAAAATATATTTAACATTCCAAACCATTTTCGAAATTGTGAAAAATTTTCTACGACAAGCACGCAAAAATGCTGCACAGCATCAGTATGGGAATTACAGACATAAAGAGGGAAAAGTACTTTGAAGTTGGAATATAAATTAAATTGTAAAAATAGGGGTAGTATAGAAATTATCCGGTAAATTACTGCTTAACAACTTCCTCTTTGGAGAATAAATACTTTTAGACAGGTGTAAGTGGAATGGTCAACTTTAAGTTAGTTTCTAACTCTGTTCCAAAAAAGGACGAAATCTGGAATACGATGCAATACCGATTGTTGCTGCAGTCGTTTTGCTGGCAAAATACTTTTTATCTTTTTTTCAAATACAATATATAAACTGAACAACTTTACTTCGATTTCAGTTCAGTCGTCTTGTTTAATTAAAACTTTATGATTACTTGGAGAAGAACTTAATTTTGCTTTTGTATCACAATACGAAAATAAGTAATGTTTGTTCAGTAATGTTAATATGAAATGACTTATAATATACACAATAAAATTTAATAATCTCTCTGTGTACTCACTGATAATTGTACTAATTACACGTTTATATATGTGCATTTGCCTTTATTTTCTGAATATTACAACACGCGTTCGATCTATTCATATAAGACTCTGAAAATCAATTTAAACGTATTACTATTAATATTCCTAACATCTTCAATATGGCTTTTCTATTATAGGCGTACTATACAAAGTGTAGTATGTCTAAGACATGTTTAATATAAATAATAATATTGTTTTCAAAGGTACACGTCTTCTATCACTACGAATGTGTACCCCTTTTACTACATTATATGCAAGTTCTGTGTTGAGTTTCTGGTTCATGCTCAAAACACTCCACTTTATGGTATTACACTGATTAGATTATTACAGAATTTCCTTGTTTAGTGCATTTCACCTGGCAATAATTAGAATTGAAAGAAAAATTGAAAAGCTTCATAATTCCATGCAATTGTCCTTGCAATGAAAATCAATATTCGTTGTAAATATTTCATTTTTAATTAAACAGAATGTAAGGTTGAATTGGTGGAAATTAACCCAAACTCACACACCAATTTTAGCCCCAAAATACTGGGCTCTGTCAAATTCATTCATACATATAGATAAAATACATATAAAACCACGTATATGTGAACTGTGAACTATAGAGATGAAAAATTCCGAATTAACGGAATTGTATGTGTTCGTTTCGCAAGCCAAGTTGTAATTACAGGACGAAACCCGGAATTTTTGACTGTAACCCTTTATAATGGGATTTATTAGGCATTCCCGTTTATACTAGAGTAATTCGATTTTTTTGTATGATCGACCTTTAGCGGTATATAATTCTACATTCAGTTTTTAATTCAAATATGTGTTTGCCGATTGTACAGATGATTGGAAATGCTTTTTCGAGTATAGTAAAAAAATTAAATAAAATATGGAAAATACTAGGTGTGTTCACAAATTCAATTTAGTAAGTAGTCACGGAATAAATTTTTTCAAATTGCTAATCCATTGGGAATATTGTAATTATCATTATGGGCCATCAGATCAGGAAGGAATAATAAATGAATATTGTATTTAAAATTTGAGTAGCTTTGAATTTTCAAAAGAAAATTCGAAAAACTTGACTTTAATTTTATATTGCAGCATCTAATGATGTTTTCCTACATGTTGTGAATTGAAATGAAAAAACCGTATTGTTAAGAAACAATTTTCTTAGTAAATAGCTAGAAATGTAATAAGTTAAACAAAAAATTATACTCCAAAATAATAACACAGACTGTGCCGTCCGTATTTCTTCTTAATTACATTTTCTATTAGTCTCTTTTAACAATGTTCTTTCATTTTTCCACACTCTACTTTTGATAAACATCAAATACAATATAATATGAACGAAGATATAATAGCTGCCGCTTTTTATTTTATTTTAGACGACTACCATTAATTGCAATTTTATGAAAATATTTGTATTTGATGTATTATACAGACAATATAGTTGTTTATTGTTTTCAAACACTTTGAAAAGTAAATAAAAATAATACAAGTAAACATCGTATTGTGTTCATATTTTTGAATCTCAAGCAATATGATTAAAAATTTGCTTCAAGTGATAAACAGGTTCATATAAAAAAAAGACAAACATGGAAATGGCAAAACACTTCTTCAGAATAACCAATATTATTAAAGCATAAAATGAAACAAAGTAAAGCAGTGTATAAAAAAGCGGTTTTTAAATTTTATTTCAGGAACATTTTTACAGTTCGTTAAATTTTAAGTCCATATTAGTTGCGGTGCTTGTTCGACTATTTCTCTATTGACAATTTAAATAAATAAAGAACATTACTGAAAATGTTCACTGAAAACGTTACGTATTCATAATCACACATTTATAAATTATTTCTATTGTTGTTTTGTGAGAATAATCACACATTCGTAAAAACAAGACACATTTTAATTATTCACAATGGCAGAATGAAAGTATTAATTCAATTTAGACAACGTTAAAAAAAACACAACAAACCAACAACAATAGAACATATTTAATCTTCTCCTTTATTTCAGTTAAAGTCGTTTGTTTGCTGTATTTTTCTTTGTTAATGAAACATTTTACACTTCTCTGTATTTAAAGGGATTTATTTTCGGGGTAGTTCTTTTAGCAATTTGTTTAGTTTTTCCTTTCAACACCTACAAAAATGGTGTTGTGTGTGTATGAATGCGTTTTGTATCTTACAAACGTCACTTACCTGTAATAAACTACCTAAATACTACTAGCTGGTTAGCAGCTAGTTTGCGGTTAGTAATAAACGCATCCTGGATGTGTAATTGGGAGAGAACGGGGCGTTACCGCGATTGCTTTCGATTCCCGTCTTCCGACAGTCGGATATCCTGGGAGTTGATTGTGTTCCACCCTACCCCTAAAGCGTGCTAATTTCCAGGGCCATTATGCAAATCTTCCTGCAGATATAGCTACTTATAACGAGTTAATTGGCAACGCCCCAATCAAAATAAAGAACAGAAAACTGCTTCTATGAATATATATTTCCTTATGTTTTTATTATAATTATTATCGAGTTTTACGCCCTACTTTCTCATCCCTTATTTACCGCCACCATCATCGGTGATGAGAGTGTCATATTATATATATGTATAAGTATATGGTTGCCTGACTAGTACGCTCATTACCCTCTTTGTAGTCAAACAAAGTGATTGTCTTCAATGAGATGTTATATTGTCTCGTTTAATGATGACTATTGTGCAAATGTATACTAATAGGTCAGTAAAATTAAATGGCCTCGCAGTTTGAACTGGTCTGATAGTTGAATCGGTCATGGTTCATGTTAACCATGGATACGGTTATTAACTTGTATATCATTTTTTTAAAACTTTAATACCATCCATATTTCTTCCATATTCAAGCCTACATCTGACATCATCGATTTTACATTACATTGTAAGTTCGATGGTCTACATGAGTCTTCTAGAGACTAAAGACCATAGATCTTAGTTTAAGATCTATGCTAAAGACTAAATGTCATTCTGACCTCAAATACCATCTTCAGACTGAAAACCAAGGACTAAAGACTAAAGACTTTTGACTTCAGACCGCATGTAGACCGGCCTTAATACATCAATAATGTTTTATAAGAGTATTACAGTAATTTCGATCTAAATAAAGAGAATTAAATAGAACAAATAAATAAAACATAATAGGAAATAGAAAATGTTCATATCTTTAGGATCTTATTAAAAGTTTTGATAAGAGGATTCTGAAATAGTAAACAATTACTCATAGAAACAATGTAATAATTTGTCTTTGGTTTATTATAATATAAAAAAATATTTTTGTGGATAATGTCATAAAATATTTCAGTGTCAACAAAGACAAAATATCGACTTAACGCCCTTTGGCCAAGTACCAAAGAAAACACATCCGCAACGACAAATTGAAAAAGAAATAAAACATAATGATTGTTACAGTATAGTAAAAGGTTAAAGAAACTTTTACTATAAAAAGGGGCAATATAAATCACATTTACAATATATAACAGAATTACTTGGCGAATATTGGCTCCACATTCACATCCAATTGATAATTCAGACATTATATGAAATGAATTGTACTTTTTAATAGGGTCCGCTGAATGCAAATCCGTTTACAGAATTAAATTTGGACCGCGAATTTTTTCACTAGGAAACAAATTGCCAACATAAAATGTGGCTCGTCAATATTTGAAAATCGCTTATTACAATATCACATGTTTTACTGAAACCTAAGTTAATAATTCAATCATATGCACAATACTAAAGTCACTTGCATAACCATTTGCAACAACTTGATTGATTGATGACTTAATCTATAACGTCACACGATATTAATACACAATATAAAAAATACACATGAACTGTTGACGTAACAAAACTAATATCAAATAATAAATGAAAAAATTTGTTGACAACAAAAGGTTTTATAAATTTTAAATAAGAATGTGTCGCGTACATTTCAGGTATGAATATTGCAATTATATTGTTTGTTGGGAAACAAGTAAATCACATATGCGAATATGTGCCTGTTTTATGTGTTCAAACACAATTTCATTTTATAGCCATCCTCCATGCCTTCTAAAATTGGTCCTGTAATGTATACACGTAAAATATAGTAGTGCACTAGTTTTAGATGTAGATCTGTATCTAAATATAGTGCATATGAAGAAAGTTTACTAAAGAGTAAAATTTACTATTTATAAACAGTTTGAATCTGACAGATTAGATTTCAACTTTAGTTTATGAACTTGTTAAAAATTTTGTACATATTTTATTGGTGCACAAACAAGTGCGTCGTCACATTGTAAATTTTCCAATTGTCAAATCTTCGAAACGAAATTTCTTACACGATAAATATTTATGCACTTCATGCATTTAAATATGTAAATTATATGCAGCTTTCTAACTCAAAAAAACGTACACAAGTTTTAAAAAATGTTGTAAAGTAAACTATAAAGATAAAAGCTTCTAAACTTACAGTTTCGCATTTTATTTCGTGAGAAAACTATTAAGAAATAAATACAGCATTTATTTTACACTCGAATTGAAATCGAACCTGTTGTATTTATACCCCTAATTCTTCCAATTCTTTAAAAATATATTACGTGCCGGAAGTAATTAATGGCCTATAGAAGGTCAGCTATCGATTTGTACAAATTTAAAGTGTAGCAAATTTTTTATTAACTTTTTGTTTTGCATCCAATTAAATGGAAACTTACAAAATTTGCTATTTCTAAATAAATTTAACGAATAAAGCATTTATTCAAAAAAACAAAAATACGAAGCTGGTAAATGATATCCTCAACAAAATTAATTAGATCATTAAAATTTTCATTTATTTATGTAAAACTAAAAACAATTGTTGACGCATTTTGACTTAAATTACAATTCAAATCCAAATAATACTGTAAGGAAGAAGTCGTAGTTTAGGGGTTGGTAAAGTTTCGCAATATATCGTTGTCTTTGAGTTTAAGATGGCATACCAAAATATTATGATTGTGTATCTGTATGTTTATTGTATATAGTCCTATAGCATTTCGGTATGCTTAGTCCTTTCTTCTTCGTTCACATCTTATTAAATAGTCATGACGCCCTAAGTAAAGAACGTTTATTTACTTTACACAAACATAGGAAAAATAAATCGAAAAAATATTTAAATTGATAGATTTACTTCCAATTTCCATCTAAACATATAATTCACAGTTTCATAGCTGGAAAAGTAAATTTGAAAATTAATTATTTAAAATTTACTTTCGTTAAAATTAGGTCGGATAAATATTATAGGAAAGTTTTGATTATATTGGTTTTAGACATTTGAAATAAAACGAAAAATGAAAATTTGATTTGATTCGTTTTCTTTGTTTCACACACTCGAATAACATATAATGGAAAAAAATGTTTATCTGAAGTGGGACTCTTTTCATTATACCTATTTTTTTAATCAAAAAATAACACCACTCGTTTCGAATTAAATTTCTAAAAGTTATTTTCATTAGTAAATGCCTACTCTTTTTTTGTATAAAATGCAGACATTCTATTATAAGGTTTTGTTGAAAAAATATTTGTATAAGGTAGAAAAATTTAATTAGAACCATTGTGTATGTAGGCATATTGAAAAAACATTTCAGTTTCAAATTTGTCTAAATAATTCTGAAAAATTTCATTTCAACTTTATAATAATCGTCTTTACTAAACAATAAATATTTATACGAAGTTTAAGCAGCAACAAAATCCCCTGTAGATCCTTTTAATATTAAATAATGCACAAAGTTTACAAGGCAATTGCTGGGGTGTACAAATTTCTATACATACATATTATATCTAACAAAATAGGAAAAAAGGGAGAAAATCCATCCACGGATGCTGCATCTCATAATACAATAAAACGCAGTTTAATAAAATATGTTTTGTTTAATCGTCGACAATATTGTAGAAATGTAGAATACCGTTTATCATCAAATGAATATTGCATTATAAGTAAAATCGTTTTTCATCAAAAAAACTATTGCTGCTGACTCGGACGTTCCAAAAATGTGTACATTTCACTTGTATATTAGATAAAAAAAAAGACAGTAATAAATTTTCACCGAATTTTTTGACGTCAGTCATTTATCTCTGTTGAAATTATCCCGTAGACATATACATTAAAAAATCATTATAAAATTTAATACGGCAACATTATAGGTTTTTTTTTAATCCAATAATGCAAATTCATTAATGCATTATTGTTATCACTAGAAGTGATAAAGATTATAATAATTATACGATACTGATTACTGATTACAATTGCATGTCAAAACAATATAACGATTTTGGATTACTGAAATGTCTTTCAGATCAAAATCAATTCAACTGTGTCTACAAAACATAAGGATGATACATTTTATTCCATAAATTTTTATCAATCTTTCTGTTGAATTTAAATCTAATGAATGTTAAATAGAAAAACACATTAAGGCAACTGATTTATGTCATAGAATCCACAATGACAATTTTTTAGCAAAAGCTGCATTCAATTTCCCTGAATTTATCTATTGGGAATTGTTTCGTATCTCACATTGATCAAGATTCAGTTATACAATGACTTTTTAACAACATGGAACAGTTTTACACAAATATTTCATTTTACAAAACGTATTTGATTCGTAAATGTATACAAAATTATTGCTTGTTGTATCAGATAAAAAGAATCCATCATTTCTTGTTGCAAGTGAAGAAAAAAACCACAATGCTGTTTCTTTCGCCCAAACTTTAGTCCAAGCTTTTTCTGTCTGATGGTCGTAAAAACTTCTTACACCCCATATTTTGGACGATGCCCAAACCGCATCATCCACCCCAAAAAAGAGAAATTCTAATTAAAAACGCCCAAACACTGTGTGTATGTTTAGTTAATAAACGGCGTGAATTTGTGCTGAAGAGAAGCCAGGCGCACTGAAATGTGGCAGTTTCCTCACAACACACGCCACCTCCAACGCAGTTGGTTGCGGCATTGGTGATGGTGTACATCATATTTATGTAGACACAGGTGTAAAATATTGTGGTGTGAGGGGGTGGCTCGACAGCACGGCAGTTGCAAAAGTGTGAGTGCGCGCTCTCTTCAAAGCTGCATCCATTGGGGGTGGCGCGTTGGTCGCCTTCCGCCTTAATACATAATGCAAAAAGCAATCGGACTACCAGAGCGTAAACAGATATGCATATGGTATTATTATATCGTATAATGCCCGCTGTGTTGAGTGAAGAATGCATTCTAAAGTACATATATGGGGACAATAATGTATGAGAAAATTTTTTAACAAATTTTATGGCAAGTGGGTATCATTTTTGTTTCAGTAATTTCAATGCCTGTATTCGTTTGCATATTGTTTAATTTTATTCCAAATATTAGCATTATAAAACAAAATTTTACTGAACACGTTTGATTGCAAAAATGCAATAAAATAACACAAATATAATGTTATATAATTCATGTCAATATAATGTTTAATGTACTACCCAACAATAATAAATTGTACTTTACCATTATTATTTATTATTCCTGTAAATAATAATCCTACATATGTATGTACATACATTGCAAATATACACAATATAATAATTTTATATACATCTACACTTGTGTTACTAGCATGTAAATGTAAATAAACAAAACGTCAAAATAAATAAATACAGTAACACATAAATGTGAATAAATTTATTGATCGATATTAAAAATATCCTGTATAATACACAAAATGCCCCTGAATAATTTCGTATTAATTAACAGAGGGAAATGAGGGCTTTCTGGTTAATTTAACATATTAGCTTAGAATTTATTCTATGTACAACTATAGACTAATTTAATTTTGTAATAACAATAAATCATTCACGATACTTAACACTTCTACTTATATGACAAACACAGTTTAAAGGCATCCATTCTATTTTGGAGTATTATTATTTAGATATGAATATTTGGTGGAAGTAACGACGCAGAAATTTGATAAATAGTTAACGTTAATTACTGTAACTTTACAGTGTATGTACAAGATAGCCCTTGGGAAAGTCCTACATTGCACATTTAGTAAGTGACCAAACATAAAACAGCTGATAAATTGATAAAAATGTTAGTTGTACGTATAAAGAATTATATGTTTAATAAAATTATAAGTTGTGCAGAATTTTCGTGTATGATGTAGTTTTGGTCGTTCTCGGGGGACTCGTTTTCCGGGAGGAAAATTGCAAAAGTGCCATGAGCGATTTTAGTTACATCCCCACTAATAATATGGTACTGCTTTGGCCATTTATAATATTTTACCTACGTTTAAATAAATCTTGAAAGAAAACTATTACAGGGGCGTGTACGTTTCACAAAAATGATATATTTTCAGTACAAAAAATTTTATGGCAAAATATATTTATGTATTTTTTCCCAGTACATCGTATATCTTGAGCAATAAATTATATTGCAGAATTTTGAAATGCTGTATTATGAAAAGATCGGAAATTAAGTTGAAATTGTGAAAGCGTTTTATTCGACAGCGGTTCATCAAATCTTGGTCGCATTTTAACTTTTTGAAACTTATTAGACCACGTAATTATCATCGAGACACTCTTAAATGTCTCTAAAGTTGCGGTAAATTTAGTGAAAGCTAGACCCCTTATTTTGTACAATGACTCTTTGTTTGTCAACTATATTTTAAATGTTGAAAATTAACATTTCTAATTAAATAAACATCTACCAGCCTTTATATACATATTTAGTTTAAAATCGACCATATCTGTACAAATTTACTTAATACAACATGCTCCTATACTAATAATGTCCTATTTTCAATCATATTATATGTGCTAGTTAAAACGATTAGATTTTACTTGTTATAAAGATAATTCTCTTAATACAATATTAGCTGAAACAATATTTGTTATAGAAATTGTTAAATTTCTGTTGTATAATATGTTATTGTTTGATGAAATGTTCTCTGAAATTATTCATTACGAGGACATGTCGCAATTACATGGCAAAATGATAATAAATTTACGTTCTCATTTCGTTAAGTAATCTCAATGTTATTTAGTTTTATTGCATGTACAAAGCGAAAGAGAGAAAATATATACAAAAGACACCTTAGACACTCCGGAAGACGAAAAGTCAACATTTACCGAAACAATAATATTGTGAAAGCAATAAAACAAAATAAAATGCTATATCAACACACGCCTTTTAGATATTAATAAAAATGGCAATATTTTTCAAAGTATTTGGCAAATTTTGTTTAATATGTGAGCACACCTCCAGAGAAAGCGGAAAAGCTATAAATCTTGAACGCTTTTAAACAGCATAGTACGATTACGAGTACGTGTTGTTAACGTATAAACTGTTTTGTGGTTTTGTACACTATTTTGTAAATCCAAAATTGCGGATGTATATATAATACACGAATTTTCAGTTTTATTTATGCGTTTTATCAAAAACTAGTTGCGGTTTATGTAAATATAATAAAATTTGTCAATTGCATATTATTACATATACGTATATATAGTTGTACTTTATTAACTATATGGCAAAATTTATAAAAATTATATTCACAATCAAATAAATTTGTAATTATTCGTAACAGGAAAAAAATTGATCGACCATTTAATAAATGATCAGTTTTCTCGTGAATAAACAAACAGTAAAAATTACTATGAATAATTTATCGAAAATTATACATATTACCCACTAATTTGGACTGTTTTCATGCAATATTTTGTAAATTTCTAATTCTATTTGTATTTATATTTCTTATAACTGTTGTCGCCATTCACATATGTGACATGCAAATAGCAACTATACTTATATAGCATGTCTACTGCAATAAAATTATCATAAAAAAATATCTGTAATATCACTAATCAGATAATAATGAATAAATTATGAAAACCAAATGAAAACTGTAATAAACGGGTACATAAATATGTACTCGTAGTTTAAATAATGAGCAAAATGTGATTACAATATTGGAATACAATGTAGAAATTATAAGATTTTCAAATTTTATTTGTATTTAAGAATGTCCAGCAGATTCTATATACAATTTTGTTATCTCTTCATATATGAACTTTATTACATAAATTTTAAAAATAAAATCCTGGCTCCTCAATTTTATTACTTTAAAGAACAGTTTTATTGTCTAGTTCCAGTATAAAGTATAAATCTGAGTTAACTCTTTGTGTGTTTCTTACATAGTTTTTGGTCGTATTAAACCGATGAAGGTTTCAGGAAAACTTTTTGGCTGTTAGCACTAACATGGGAATGCGCTTGAATTTTATTTCAGGATTAAAATAAGTGCATAAAAACCTCGAGGAGAACTTATGCTATTAAACTATATATTTTTCAACAATATTCTTATCCAATCATAATAAACTCTATCTGTTAATATAAAAATTAAAGTGGTTGTTTTATTAAATTTTTATTTACTTTGTTTTAGGCCGTAGCCATGTTGGCCCAATATTGGCATTTCCTATTTCTATTATGGATACCACCAATATTATTAACAATGTCCATGGATATCAGTAAGTACAACTGCTAATTTATTATTAAGCTAATGGTTCGATTCAAATTTTAATTTATAACAATTAGTCGATGTTGCAAACATTGCAATATATTATTAAACACAGTGTAATAAATAATATTTTCTTTATTATGTTTTTAACAACTTATATATAAAACTCATGATATATTATTAGTGAGTTAGTTCTGCTCTGAAAAAATGTCATGCAATCCAACAAAGTCATTAACCTAATCAATATTTAAAAAAATACGAGAAATAAATAAAACATTTTCTGTATATACGTTTATAAAATGAATTTTAAAGAGAGCTTTAACTATTGTTAATTGAGACCATTAAAATGATTTTTTGCAATATAAAATAATAAAACATGTTGATGTCGAGTTTAAAATTGATAGCACTGTTTGTTTTAACACTTTCCCACTTGAAAGTTTCAACAGTTAAAACTTTTGAAACTGAATATCTCTAGGGAAAATAAATGAAACACTTAATACTAATAGATTCGCGATTTAATAAATTAATACACATACTTGGAAATAAAATTTTTATTCAAATTTCTATATAATACTCGTATTTAAAATAGCTTTCAAACTGGATAGTTTATAACTTTATAATACGTTATATAAAAGGGAGTGTACTCGGGGTGTACTCGTATATGAAAATTTTTAGCTGTCCAAAAAATTTTAATTTTTGTATTAAATTAATATCATTGTTTTTTATTAAGGACACCCTCATAAACTTAAATATATGCGGGGTTTTTCATTTCAAGTTATAGTATTCGGAAAAGTCGATTTTGAATTTTCCAAATTTTCCAGTTTTTTTGAAATTTTTTGGGTCGAAAATTTAAATTTTGCAAATAGGGCCGTGTTTGGTGTCATTTCTTATTATTATGGGCATTATTATGTCAAATCTGTTAACAGATTTCCATTTGTAGTTGTACTTTTTGAAAAAATTGCATTTGAAAACTATGTAAATTTTTACTAAAAAATTTTTTGAACGTTCATAGAAAATTTATTAGAGACAGTTTTTTCTTGATATCGTACTAGATTAATAATACATCTATGTACTTTATAATTGATTTATTAAATTTAAAATATCTATTACAGGAGAAAAATTATAGCGCATTTTCCGACTAACCAATAGAAAAAAAGTATGTTTTTATAAAAGTACCCACGAAATGAAAAATATTAATCGTAGAGCAAAACTAATAGTTTCATTAGATGCGCCTATCCAATATCTATGGAAATGAGTAATTTCCGTGGAAAATTTCGGAAAATTGTGGAAAATATAGCGGAAAAACGAAAATTGCAAAATTTTTATCGATTCAGTCGGGTATTTTTTTTCGAAAAAAATTTTTTTGCGAATTTCCACAAAATAGCTTTTCTATTTAATGGAAATGGATCAAATAAATTCAACCAT
>SSSI01000222.1:0-10526 GCA_004796505.1 Oryzaephilus surinamensis
ATATGAACCATTGAAAAATTTTGAAGAAAATGTTGATTGAAGTTTGTATAAATTTTGAAAAAGAAACTAATTTTAAAGTTTCGGTTACCACAACAAAGACAAATATGGACAAATTTTTTTAAACAAAAGTGTTCTTATTAGAGAATTTATTGCTCTTTTAGAAAATGCCATCACATTTTTTTAATCTTCCACATCTTTGACGTTTTCGTGAATTTTGTAAGTCAAAACATAAAAAATGCAAAAATGTCAAAAATGTTGAATATCTCTGCAACCGCTAAATATCGGACTATGCTATATAGGGTCATTTTGGTTCCAAATGAAGTGTATAATCTCCTCTCCAGCGTTGGTCCGTTAAACCTGGGACACCCTGTATATATATATATATATATATATATATATATATATATATATAGGGTGTATAACCCGAGCCGCTGTCACCGCTTAGACAGTTGAATAATGAGAAAACGTCAGCCGTAATTAATACTAACACGTGACGGTTGATTGCCTAACTCGGTCGTAGAAGTTAGCTTTACTTACCTTAAGATCTAACTTCAATAAGTCATTGTCACGATAAAATTCTAGGTCGATTCCTGATATCGTTTAAAGATGGACGATTTTAGATATACTTTTATGTGGTGATTTTATGTTAAAGCTTTCCTTTTGTAACTGATATAGGAAGCCTAAAGCCGATATACTGTGTCCAGTAAACCATGATGCACGTATGTTCGACCAAACAATTTAATTACATCAAACTAAATATATATTAATTCAAATATCTTACAACAGAAAAATCTCTAACATTGTAAATAAAAATTTTTAAAATCATACATTTTCTTTGTTTAAGATATTGCTACACAGATTTAGATTAGGATCAAAATTGTAGTTATATGTATAATAACGTTTTTACTTATTAGTTTAACAGAGCCTAAAACAAAATCTAATGTTGAAGAAAATCATTATAGTGAACTTGGTCCCTTTTAATTATGTAGAAAAGGATGCCAGGGGTAGTTTACCTCTTAGCTCAAGGACACGTTCCGCATTCACCCTCAAGTAAACTTTAGGAATATAATTAAATCCGTTCTTAATTCGGATGTCTAGTAAAACACTTGCTTCGAAATGCTTCTTATTATTTTACAAATATATTATATATATCTATATGTATAGAAAATTCAATTATATAAATAACCGCCTCGATTATTTATATAAAAATCATTTAAATATTAAATAAATCAATGTTACATAACTTACATACTGCATATATATTTATAAATGTAATGTAGTTCGTCTTATTAAGGTCAGGAGAGAACAATTTCGAAAGGAAAAATTTCGCTCACGTACACAAGATAATAGTCTGGACCGTGAGTCTTTAGATTTAGGCAGGACTTGACCAAAATCGATTTGTGCGTATAAAAAGATTTTTCAAACATACATAATACCCATACGAACATCATCTTTATATATTATTGAATGAGGACGCAAGTTTAATTTTTGCTTGTAAAATGTGTGCGTAAAACTACGACTATATCATGCAGAGATGATGTAGTTACTATCCAAAAACACGGTTGCTTTGTTGTAATTGATTTCCTGTTGCGAAAGTAATTAAATGAACTATCGTTTCGAAACCCAACTGTTAAATACCTACCTTCCCGGAGAGAATACGTTTTAAGTGATCCACTGGGTTCAGGGGTTCTATCACATGGCAGCTAACATAGTAGTATCTCTTCGTCTTATACCGTTAAATGTGCTATATTTAAGTTCGTTACCAAACACTTTAAGATCCAGGTGACACCTGTTGGGGACAAATAATTTATTTTCAACTAGTTGAAAAAATAAGAGATAACAACAATTCACACAAGAAATATTAGATTACAGATAAATTTTATCAGTATAAATTTTATATAAAAATATATAATCCTTCAGTTGAAAATTTAATCTAATTACAGTATTATTATATATTTTTCAAAATATTCTTATGCAATATAAAATGCATCTTCTGATCTGAATATACTACAATTTTATATTTATATTTATATGTATATTATAAACTGATATAAAACTTTAATCAAAAATATTTTTTATTTGTATTTTCATAAAAATAAAATACATACTCATATACTTTGTATACCCAAGTTTTAACAAATCACTATTCCATTTCGCACTTATCATATTAGTGATGTAATTAATTTTTATAATTCCAAAATGATATACTTTCTAGCTCTAGCCGACTAACCAAGTTAATTGCTTGCTCTTCGGCTTTATTTGTAAGCTTCCTTATAGGTATTTTAACCAGCCCGTTAAAAGATTGCGTCTAATAATAATGATAACATTCTTATTTTAAATAACTTGAATCTATTTTTTTTTTAATGAATCTAATTTCTATTCGATTGATGTACAATAATCGAAATGTTGTATGAGAAAAATTTGCAATAATTTATACATTTTTAAAAGTAAATAATAAATGTTTAAATGTGCTTCATTAAAAATTTCTACTTATTTCATATTGACCACATTAAAACCGATTTAAAAACATATTTTTATACAAGAAATTTCTAAGAAAATAATATTTCCTACTGGGTTTTATTAAAATTTTATTATAGAAAAGTTCAAAAATCACACAGTTTTGTGACTCATTCACTCATCTTTTAATAAAACTTGCTTTTATTTGGTTAATTCCTTTTATAGTTATTTGGATAAATTTAGTATTATATCTGACACGCTCAACGATCTTAAAAATATATTTGTTTATGCATAATTACATATTTAAATATGAATTAAATAAAAATACTATATGCATTATGCATACAAAATAGTGAACGTACATTAGTTTAATTATATTACATTTCAATTTTTTAACTTAGTGGTGATGAACAATAACGTTAAACAATTTGTTTCTCAATTATTGGTCATTACATATCATTAAGTTATTATTATCACCGGCGAATACCTATTTAAAAAAAGTAACGTATCAATGTGCCTACCTCTTGGGTGGTGTGGAAACGGTACAATAATTTTAATTTTCGTTACAGTAAATCTTAAAGTAGTTTATGTTTATGTTATACTGACTTAAGGGCAGCACTCAATTTTTCGCAGGAAAACAGAATAATAATAAGCTCGATAAATGAAAAACTGGAAATTTTTTAAGATTTTTGTTTTAATAAATGGAAAGAGAATTTTAACAAGAAAATAGAATCATCATTTTTAACTAGTAGGAGTAGTTATATAGAATTACAGAATAAAAATTTTAAAATTTTTATCATCGTCCTTGCACGTTAAAATTTTCATTAAGCTTAATACAAAATATAGAGCCTCTTGACTTATTAACTATTTTTAAACAGGGTGTGTACTTTCAACTATGTATTCAATAACAGTATTTTAATACAGTTTCGATCGCATACGTACACATATATACCTACATATATGATGAATCTATTACAAATATAGGATATAGGGCAATAATGAAAATGTGAATTGTTATTGCGATTACTGTGAATAAATATTTTGCTAAAGTTTACCACTAATCGGTGCAACTGGGCATAAGTGTTTACTGATTAAACATAATTTATTTCAAATACTATACACTGTATACACACAAATTAGATTTTAACCATTTTCAATTAGATGCTAATTATCATTTTCAAATATGTATAGTTTATGTATTGTGAAATATTTTTAATTAAAAATTGTGTAGATTTTTAAAGAATATATAACATTTGAATATAAAAATGTGCGTGCTTGGGTAAATTTATAAAATTTTCATTTTAAATCCCTTGAGTTATTTTAACGTATACAATAATAATGAAAAATTAGCTTGACAAGAATAAATTTTAATTATGCCCTTACCTTTGGTTCTTTAACAGAGCATTCTCTAAAACATTAGGTAATTTATCAATTTCCGTTTTAATAATTTCATTATCTTCAATCCCTCTTGTCCAACCTCATTTTTGGTATTTTGTCCTTAATGACATTATTCGATGAACCTTTTTGACCGAAATTGTTCATTCAATATAATAGTATGTTAAATATAATATAGCAGAAATCTAATCATAAATCTAGAATAGCGAAAATAATTGTTGTATTTTTTTTTTGAACATAAAAAAGAGAAAAGAAAATCTTAGATCAGAAAAAATAAGGAAAAAGGTTGTAGTTATAAACTTTATTCATTTATTACTTTATACATTTTTTTTTCCACCTCCGAACAGGTTGACAGATTCTCCGAATAAATCAACAGTTACGTTTTTAACATAGCAGACTTAGGTATGTATGACAAGGGTGAAAATATAACGTTACCTTCCTAGTTGGCACCTGCGAATAAAAACAAATATTAGGTAGCACTGAAGCAGAAACATATATATGTGACGCATGGAAAAAAGTATAAATAAATAAAATAGGCAATAACTGATTCTGGTTGAGTATATAGACGAAAAAATATACCATTACCTTTATATATTATATACCTGTATGCTGTATGTGTACGAAGAAAAAAGAAAATTAAGAGGAATTTCCTTTAATACAATTTTTTATTCAACTCAATCTTTTTATGCCTATCTGTATGTTTACCTAAATTGTACTCATCAAAATATAAAGATCCCTCTACTATTGTGATAAATTTTACCGAATTTCATAACAACATAAACATATTTTTCCTAAAAAGCAAAAAAGAATCTTTGCATAATGCACGAACGACAACTCTCTAGTCTAAATATTATATTTTTATGTAATATAACTAACATTTTTTATGTCGTCTTAATTAAGTTTCTTGTGTTAACTTTTGTTAAACCATTTCGTTTATTTGTTAGTAAGAACTAATTTTGACCTCAGCATTTTCATTTTACAAAATATATGTTTTGAAAAGTAAGTAAGTTCTTTCTTGTATGTTTGTATGGTGAATGAGGAAAACTTTCTACTGTAGCTATTCTCATATAAGCCACATCTAGATTAGAATATTCAATAATGCATAGTGGAAAAATCTATATTTTTTCATATTTGGCATAAAACGGTTTTTTTAAATTGGAAGAAATACTAAACAAATCTATTTTATTATTTATCTATTTATTACAACATTTATCCGTGAGTTTATAAACATTTTATTTCATTTATTTTCAACATTTAATATACATTTTAAGCTCTTATCTGATACTTGAGGCATTAAATGAAATCTGCTTATTATATACCTACAAACCTACATGTATCGTGTATTTCTGTTTTAAATAACACAGCAAACAAAAAATCAAAAACAAACAAAGCTAATATTCATTTTGTGTATGTCAGTTAAAGTACATTATATAGATGTATTTATATTTTTACTTTTTACTATTTTATAAAATGTAACTTTAACTTTTTAAATAAAATCACGAAATATAGGTTGTTTTGTGCAAGTATTATTATTTTAAATGAAAGTTTTCCTTTTGAAATGATTTTTAATATTAAAACATTTAATTATCATCAAGCAATTATATATAATATCAAAGTGTATATATGAAACTTGAATTCAGTGTAAAATTTCTTGTGTACATTTGAGTTAAATGATTTTTTTTAAAAAGTTGCGCTACAGTTGCCAGTATATCTTTAACCGGTCTTGCAATAAAAGCCATTGACATTACCCATTCATTTAGTGTATTTTCAGGAAGACTTCGTTTCAAGATAATGTCTTTCATCAGACTAACGGATGCTGGACTATATATATTCTAACTTACGAGAAAGTATCTAAGGAATGTTTCCTGAAATTAATGTTATATTGTTGAACAACTTGATTTTAAAAATGAAAACCTCATATAGATACTGCTATATGTGTTTATGTTTGAGCTGAAAAAAAAAACTATACATTTATACAATATTACTTATATCTGGCATTTATTATTATTTATTTGTATTGTAGTTATTCGTTTTTTGACATATTTTACTTGGGTCGCTGTTTATCAAACCAGGTTTATTTTATGCTGACAAAGATGCGGACAAATCAGATTTGACAATACCCATGTGGTATAAAGAATTGCCTTCTTCTTCTCCTATTGAACTACTGTCTAAATGTACTCCACTGCATAGAAATGTAAAAATATACATAAGATTCCAATCACATACTTGGTATACACAATACAAAAGGAATATTTCTTGTTTTGTACAATAAAAAGCATTATCGACATTTTCAATTAATATATGTATATAAAAGGAAACATAGTAACATAAAGTATAATATGTTGAAATTGTTAAATGAAATGATATTCTGAAAAAAAAAATAAATCAATAATCAAATCAAATACTTGCACTTTCCCATGGGACACGTTGTCCCTGAATGTCCGTATAAAACTGATAGAGCCGGATATGAAACTACCCGTAAGGTGTGAATAAGTTTACTAAATAAATCAGAAAATTCAATTTCTAGATCATCTTCGCTCTGGTTGTACAATTTCTTGATTAAATCTGTTGATTTTTATAAATTGAATGCAAAGAAAATCAATCAACCAAATGTGTGTACATAAAAATTTTTTTATAATTTAGTGGTTTAAACGAAAATTGTAAGATAAATTATAATCGTTGGAAATATTTGGGATTAAGGTTGTATTTAAAAAAATAATGGAGTAAATTTAATTCAGAAAAGAATGGAACTAATGGACGACATTTAATTTTATCGACAGCAATTGACTTTATTTTTTACTTACTGCTCTAAAACTATATATAGCGTAGATTGAATGATTGAATGTAATTTAGAATTTCTTTGACACAGTTTAAGATTAGAGGATCTTTATTTTTTTCCACTGACATCTAGTCTAGTTTATAATTTCTATATTAAGCTAAAATGTTTCCATAAAATACTTTAATTTTAAGTTAATTTTCATGTTGGAATAAAATTGTAAGAAAATTCTAACTAGAAGGGATGTCCCTTTCATGTGTGTGCACAAGTTGGATGGGTTTTTGCTTTTGTGGCCGTTAAAGAGACTTCTCGCTTGCCTAGAATATTTGTAATTTTGTTGAGTGCCCTGGACCGTATTTGAATTTTCCGTTACCTGAAACACATTCTGTTTTATTTTGGTATTCCCAATATGGACAAATTTGTATTCAATAGGGAAAATATAAACGCATTAACAATTCAAAGATATTTACTTGGATTTTACTAGGGGGACAATGCAAACATCGTCTATAACTATATGTATTATGTACAGATATACTATATATTTGTTATATGTATATATTTGCGTCACTAAAATTGCTTTCAAGTACAAAATCCTTTATTCCTTTTAAAACAAAAGTTTACCAAGCATCATTTGCCATAAATTAACCTTTCTACATCCTCAATTTTCTACTGCCAGTTTACGTTTAACATCATTTACATAAGCTTTACATACGAGTATATATGATGATAAATAAATCTATATGTAAACTAAAATTATTATTATTTTAAACGGTTTTAATAGAATTATTTTGCCTTTATTAAAACATTATTTATACATACATATATAACTTTGTACTTTATTGAATATTAAAAATAGTGAAATAATTCATAAAATTTTCTCATATATGCAAACTAGCTAATATTTACCTTCTATTTTATTTACAACACTCCATATAAATTAATGTAAACAAAATTTCCTTAATAAAAATTGTTTATATTATACAGGAGAGGGTGCGAGTAATAAAAAAATGTATGAAGGCAAACATGAATTTATATTTTTTTGAAAAAAAAAAAATAAATTAAACTACATGACAAGACAAAGTACAAACTTCTAAAACTATTAACAAAATTTAAATCTCTTCCTGCTCCGCTCCTGGCATATCCTGAAACCGCTAATCGATTTTAAACGTAAATTTTCTAGGTTCACTTCATGTAAAAACCACTATCTCGTTTCAACATTAAAAATATACATATAGGTATATACATATATGTATGTAAATAAAAAAGTTTATAATATAAAAAATTTTTTATTAAATTTTATATAAAAGTTCAATAGCAATTATAAATAGAATATGCGTGTATGTATAGCTATTTTATTTAAAATATATATGTATGTCGTAGCCACAATTCAAAATCCGCCACATTCCAAAGTGGCTAGCCACATTACAATGTGGCCACAACAGCCACATTGTAAAATCTTTTGTTCCTTCTTTTGTACAACAACCAAATAACCAAATTACTTCAACAGACTTTATCTGTACATATTCTCATTTTTTACGTATTTTTGTTTTTTCTGATTATTATATAAAAGAAGGAACAGGTTTGTTATATTTTGTCACTTTGGAATGTGGCGAACTTGCATTGTGGTATACGACTTATATGTACACATATGATGATAATATTATATATATATAAGTATGTACATCAAAAAACAGAAGCATTTTCGTTTATTGTTGGCAGAACTTCAGTGAATAGAAGATAAATACATTTTTTTATTTCACCCTCTCATATTGATGGCGTACATACACTTCTTAACAGCGCCTGGGGTCCTTTCAAAATAGGGTGTTTCACCCCTCTTCATGCGAAATTTTCTTACAATCAATTGAAAAATCTTACAAATATAAAATGTGAAATAATAGAAATTGCGGCTTATAATAAAAATTCAAATACAATGAATTAAAAATGATGAATACGTTTGTTTTGATGGTTCATTTTTTTAATACTATTTAGATAACAGTAAAATGTATGAAAAATAATTCAAATGTACCAGATAATAATGTAAATAGAAAATGAAAATGTTTTAGTTAAAAATTTAATGATAATGGAACACACTAATCTTCTTTGAGTTTATAATTTCCAGTTTTTCTAATCGGAATTTTATTCAATATTACAAAATTACCAAAATGAACAGTATTTACTAAAGTTGGTTAATAGTGAGGGTGTGGAAACTAATATATAATCTGTTCAGAAAAAATTCTTAGTAGTAAATTAAGTTTGGTGTAATAGTTACATTATAAAATCAATTTAAAGGACTAGTTCAAGCTGAAATTCTCCGTTTACTGGAAGGGAAAATATACTATTGGTATTGATGCTAGAATTTACAAAGTTAAAATCTACTCTTTAGACTTTAGACTACTGTACAAATTCATCCAATAGCAAATTGAAAATGAATTTAAACTATTCGAATAACATATCAAATATTTCTCCAGAGATATTCCCTTTAGGTATTTTATAAAAATGTTTAACTTCTTTTCAAATTGGTATTTAGAACTGACAAAATTGCTTTTGTTGTTTGAAACTGCTTAAAGAGAAATACTGAAATCGGCTGTGCTTTCCGGCTATTTAAATTTTAAAATTACCACAGCATTTGGGCAAAATTAAAATATTTCAATATAATTGAATATATTTAGGAAAATATCAAATTGATTTTCACAAATAAATGCAATTTATTGGCAATCTTCTTAATAATAGTTGTTTGTTATTTATTTTATTCAAAAAAAAACTACATAAATATTAAAAAATGTTAATCGTGAAAAACTTTTGCCAGTTGTTCTATAAAACAAAGCTGCTTCATTTCATATCAGAGAAGCAAAACGTACTATTTTTAGTTGTCAAGAGATTTATTCTGAAAATCAATCAATATCAGCTACAATTATCAGCGTAGAAGAAAATTACAAAATATATGGTTGTAAAAATGCAATGTACAATGCATACAAGTACATATAAATATTGTTCTTTTATTTAATAGGAAACGAAAAAACATAAAAAAGATGTACAGATATATTTATTTCAAATAAAAAAATAAACAGAAATTGTTATTTTAAAGTCTGGTCCAGACTTGAGCCGAGCTTTATAAATGTAATGCTCATGGCGAACATTGCATTACAAGTTATGAAACAATTAAATTTATTTTGCAACAGTGCTTTTCTTTTTCAAATAGGTGTTTTCGTTATATGAATAAGTAGAAACTTGTAATGAAGCAATTTTTAAAAATCTAGAGAAAAAAACTACAATCCTATGTAAAGCACAAAAGCTCGCCCTGAGAACCGTTCACGTTCGTTTTACCTTGTAAATTTGCGTAACCGAACATTTGCGTAAAAAAATCGTATAGAGTGTTTAAAAACGAACATTTATATACATATGTATATCATATATAAGTTTCTATTTCTATATTATATAGAAATTCCTAATAAACTGGAAAAACTATAGGTTATAAGTTATAACAAAGAATTTTTTGCTTTTTCCAATTCACTTTGACAACAACATTTTTTATGTCCTGAACGGCCCCTCATATATAGAAAAGTACTAGACTTATTCAAAAAAAAAAAATATATCAATGTCGGTCAACTCGACTTCATGGTTAGATTATTATTGAATTAAAACTATGTTGAATTAATAAATGTTAAAGTATTTTATTATATACTTAGTTAAACAATTTAAATGCAAAATGTGACATTAAAACTAGTGTCACTTTATTGCATTGCACCCGTAAATGGAGGAAATTTAATAATCGAACTTTCTCTGACTAAGAGACATATGGCCTCATATAAACTTGATAACTATGATGTGAGTTTGAAGCTCTAATGATACATTTTAATAATGTTGTTACATTGAATAGAGGCAAAATGAAAAAAAGACT
>SSSI01000252.1:0-14320 GCA_004796505.1 Oryzaephilus surinamensis
GGTTATTCCTGAGTACATTTTAAGAAAAAAAGTCCTATAAAATCTTGTCCAACATCTCTTCGTTTTTGAGATACAGGGTGTTAAAGTTTTATGAAAAAATAAGGTTTTACTTAAATATTTTTGGAAATATTAGAGATATGCCTGCTAATATACTGTTTAAAAAATCTTATTTAATAGGAAATTTAATAAGGAAACTTTTGTGTCTCTTGAAATTTTTCGTTTAAATGAGTCGTTTTTAAAAAAAATGCGAAAAACTTAACACGTGTCATCAATAAATCGAATTTCAAAAAACTGGTTATTTATTTTGTCGATTTATTGATGACATGTGTTAAGTTTTTCGCATTTTTTTTTAAAACGACTCATTCAAACGAAAAATTTCAAGAGACACAAAAGTTTCCTTATTAAATTTCCTATTAAATAAGATTTTTTAAACAGTATATTAACATGCAAAATAAAAAGTTCCCGGGGTGTGATTCCACCCCCACCAATAAAAAATATAGTTGGGGGCGGCCGTTTTCGTTCAAATTTGGTACAAATGTGTGCCTTAATAAATAAAACTCTTCTGTAAAATTTCATTTTAATATCTCTAATATTTTCTGAATTATTTAAGTAAAACCTTATTTTTTCATAAAACTTTAACACCCTGTATCTCAAAAACGAAGAGGTGTTGAACAAGATTTTATAGGACTTTTTTTCTTAAAATGTACTCAGGAATAACCCCTTAAAATATGTCCACGTTATTCTGGAACACCCTGTATATTTAACAAATTTTTGACTCATTCGCACCAAAAGGAAAATCACATTCATTGTTTAAATGGTGAAAATGCCCGCAAATTTTTGGTTTTGTTATTTTATAGATTTCGGACACTGCATAAAAATACACCAATCTACCCTGTTTCAGTATGTTTTGTTGAAGAATCTGAAGAAATATTCACATAGTAACATTTAAGTGTGTTTTGGTTTAATTTGCGAGCTTATTACATTTACAGGGTATTCAAATTAATGGAAAATGTAACCAAGTACCCTGTAATCGTACAACTTTTTAATCTAACACTTAATTATAAATATTTTCGTGCACAATGAATGAAATCAAATAATTGAGAATAAGAAACATTTGTTGTCATATCACACCAGTTACAATTTTCCCATTTTTTAAATGTTTATAACATATTTTAATGTAACAATATAGAAATAATGAGCGCAAATTACACAACCATTAACCATCTACAGTATTTCCCATAATTCTAAAACTCTTTTGCTAGAACAATTTAGAAAAATGAAAATTTCCGCACATTTCCCATGAAAACGAAAATATATATCTCAAGATATGCCATATAGATTTACCAATTCATTCAAATCTTGTAACCTCTTTCAAGAAACTTAATTTCCTATCAGGAAAACTCTTTAATTTTATTATATAATTTTTCTTTTATACACAAATTAACAATTAATCTCACTTTCATTACTCAAAAACTTCGTACTATTGCCACTAACAAAGTTATTTTGATTTGTGAGTGAGAATGGACCATTTTGTAACATACCATTGCCAGTTATATTGTCGCTGGTATTTATGTTGGCGTATTTCTTTTGCGTTGGCGTTGTTGCATTGTTACCCATCGACTGTTTAACTAGTGCTCCGGCATCCAAGGACACGCCCGACTTTAATGTCGTCGTCTCCGATTTTGTGTTGTTGTTGTGGTTGCTTAATATGTTGCTGGGCAGTGACATGGGGGACACCTTTGGGTTTGATGGGGTGTCGATGGAGAGCAGTTTGTCCACCTGTTCAAAACAAACAACCGATTCATTTTACAAAAATCATATTCAAGCCCGCTCTACATCCAAGTCCCAAGTTTTTAGTATTTAGTCCTTGGTTTTCAGCCTGAACGTGGTTTTTGAGGTTAGAATGCCATGCTTTTTGGTTTTTAGTCTTTAGAAGTTGAGTCAACTTCTACCAATCAGAATACAGATGTCAGAAATCGTCTACAAAGAAACATAACCTATGAAAAATCGTTTGTTTTCGTGTCGGTTTTTAGTTTATTGTGTGTGTGTTGTAAAACTCGTGTTGTCTGTTGTAAAACAACATAGTGATTTAAAAATGAGTGATTCTGAAGATACGGAAAATGTTGAACTGGACACATTGATTTAATTTCCTTAAATTTCAATGTGATTAGTTCGTCTGACTCTGACAATGAATAAAGACTAATGTAGACATCGTACTTTTTTAAATAAAAGACAAAACACTTCAGACCAAAAGACTAGAGACTATAGACTTGGGACTTGAGCTATATTAACATAACGTACAGATGCGGCTCCATCCTCCTCTTTGTCCCTCTCCATCAGAAGAGGTTGTGTGGACCTAGAATGTGGTAAAATGAACGACGTTTCCCAATTATCCGAATTATCCGGCAATAATTTTTCTACAGAAGAAGTAGATTCCATTTGATTATTGTTTGTATGATTTGGTATTAAATAATCTGATGATGTAGGAACAACCTGAAGGCAATTTTCATCTGAACTCAATGGTCGCATGACCGTTGTGTCACGTTCAGTGGATGGCGGTCGATGGAATACCGGTAATGGTGCATTCATCACTTGTGGATCCTGTGAACAATAGCCCAAACGTTCCAAAATTGTGGCGAATGTGGGCCGTTGTTCGGGTGTTGGATGCCAACATTGCGTCATAATGCCATATATTGGACCTGGACAATTTGCTGGTGGATCTAAACGTCCACCACTAGTTACTAATTGCATTACTTCACGATTTGCACAGCCAGTGTATGGCATATAACCCATTGACATGATTTCCCATAAAAGCACCCCAAATGACCATACGTCCGTTTTGCTGGTGAATATACCGTCGAGGAAAGCCTCCGGAGGCATCCATTTTATTGGCAGCATCGCTTTGCCACCTTTTCGATAATAATCGGAACGGTATACGTCTCTGGACATTCCGAAATCGGCAATTTTTACAACTCTGCCCGGTCCTTTGGTTGTTAATAGACAATTTCTTGCCGCTATGTCGCGATGTATGAAACGATTTTCTTCCAAATATTTACAACCTTTGGCCACATCGACTGCTATCAATACCAAATCTTTCATTGTTAAAGGACTGCCCCTTTCCTAAAAAAATTACAAAATTGGAAATCAATTTTTATGCTGTGAAAACTTTATCTTACGGGTTTTGGTCGAGATTCTCGCAAAAAGTTCTTCAAATCACCACCAGCTAATAATTCTAAAACGATGAAACGTGGATGTTTATCAAAACAAACGCCAATAAAGTGGACAATATTGGGATGGTTGAATTTCGACATGATGAGAGCCTCCATTAAAAAGTCCATTTCGGCTTGAGATGTGGACATTTCTGGTAGTGTTTTAACAGCTACTGGCATTTCAACAGTGTCGCAGGGCCGCTGACGATAGAATCCTTGGTAGACTTCTCCGAAGGCGCCTTGGCCCAATGCCCTGAATGGAAACAATTACAGCATCCTAGTGTCGTAGAGGGAAAAAATCAATTCAACTTACTTGACCAGTCTTAATTGTTCCCTGGGAATGTCTTTCAAGTCCTTCAGCGTATAAACGACACCACCAAATTCATAATTAGGATTATATTCAATCATCATACTATCAGAGGCTACCCTAAGTCTGTCCAGCTGCAAGTCAGCTCCGGAAAGGATTTTTCTTCGTATGATTCCAGTCGCCCTTTGCTGGTATCTATTATCTAAACAGACAAATGCAAAGCAATTTTTAATGGAAATTGTTAAAGACGTTTTATAAAGACTTACATAGGAAGAAACAAACAACTCCAAAAGCTAATGTTAAACAAATTACGGTGACGATTAATCCGATTACGAACCAAGTTGGATACGATTCAGCTGCCAAAATAGCTGCAAACAAGAACAGTTGCTATAATTTGCAAAAAACTATTTGATAGCGTTTACTTACCAACGCAGGTCTTTTTGTCTTCAGCTAATTTCCATTTTTTCGGACATACGCACGAAACTAGTGAACGTCTAGCATCCAAAGCTACACATCTATATCCACAATCGCATCCTTTAATTGCTGGAATTATTAATACGTAACCAGGTCCGCCATTGTATCCTGAATGGGCTTCCGAAAAGTTCGGAATTGTTCTTGTTGGATCCAAAAACGAGAAACCACCGTCCCCATTTGTGGTGTTAGTGTATGGAATTGCATCTCCGCCAGCAAATCCGCCACCGCCTCCTCCATTACTACAACCACCGCCACCACCTCCAAAACCGCCATCCCCGCGACCATCTGTGGAATTGTAGCACGCTTTGCCACCAATGCCGCCGTCTTGCATCGATTTGCCCATCACGATTTTATGGGCAGCTGCATCGATTATGTCCTGGCGGTACATGGTCCAACCTCCGCCGGCCCCAGCGGACTTTGGACCATACATTTGTCCAGTAACATGAGGATGGGACGTATTTATGGCTTGGCCATGTTGGCGGCCGTTATCAATGAATCTTCCCAGACCGATTCCACCGCCACCAGCCGCCACAGCTAGCGGTATCTTGTCTTTATTTCTATTACGCTGTAGAAACAATATTATAAAAATTTAAAAACAAAATTTGTAATAGTAGAATTACCAGAAACACATAAGTAGCTCCCCCACCACCGCCGCCCCCATCATTAATATCTTTGTATATTCGAAGTACAAGACGGACAGCACTTCCTGCAATATCTGGATTTTTATCCATATTACACGTGGAATTGCCTTGATGGCCAAGAGTCTGCAAGTAAATTATTTCTTAAGCAAAGATACGGTTATTTTTCTAACAATTTTCATACCTTCAAACAGGCATTACTTCCTTCCTGTCCAACTAACATAAATATTTCCTGTCCTTTGCCTAATTCAAGCACTGTTCGCACCATTGCACCCCTAGACGATCCCATACCACTGCTACCTTTTCCACCACTTGCCCCAGCAACAATAAACCTACAGAATTTGCATTAAAAAAATAGAAAATAAACAATTTTGCAGAAATTACGTATAAAATCCATCGTGTGGAGCAATCCATTTCTGGACACCGCTCAAACCAGTCTCATGCAGAACGGTGACGTTAACATTAGTTCCATTATAGGCCCTAATGCACTCCCTTTGAGTAGGGCCAAAACGGCCCTTTGCATTACAAGTCCGAATTTGATAATCTAGAAAATAGCTTCCAAATAAATACTTGATAAATACTATTGATTGAATAAATTACATGTCTTATTGGCAAAATCTTTATGCGTTTCACGTGCTGGTGGATATAAAACCATTGGATTATAGTAATTGTAACCATTTAATTCATCCGGAGGTATATTTAAACCGAAACATTCAGGACTTAATGAAATATCGTCAATTGCTATATCACTCAAATATCTTAAACCCTTCTTAGCGATAAATAGTATGAAGTAACGGTGCGTTATATTTGGTAAAATAACAACTTGTCGCACCCAATCATTACCATGGTCATTATAGCTCCATAAAAGTTCAATGGAATGGTTATCGGACGGTTTTAGTTCAGTTACTTGTAACTGAATAGCACTTTTGTGTTTTCCAGTTTTGTGCAGATAAAATCGTATCTAAAAAGGCGTCATCATTATAAAAAACTGTGAGTTATAATTAACTGGACGTACTGCACAAGAGTTATAGTATCTAGACCAATAATTTCCGTGTACCGGGGGTGGTGGATTAAAAACTAAGCTCTTAATTGTCGCTGAACTTGCAAATCTCGCCTCATCCTTCAACATATTTACGTACAAATAGTTTCCAGTACCATTCTTGTACGTATGGTCCGATTGTGGACCGGTACTGTTGTTTCTTGGTGCTGAACCTTTGTGGCGGGTCCATTCTAAGACTTTTTCATCAACATTCGTCCAACCACACCAATCTTCTTCAAAATTACAACGAGAACCGTACGGCATTCGATCTAGTTTTAATAACATGACATAGTTGTTTGGTTAATGTGATGAATTATACAATGATTACCGCAATTTAGGGTTTCGTCATCGCCCCAAGGACAATCTTGTTGAATATCGCAAATACTGGTGTTGTTAATACAACTTGTGGTGCTTGTAGTAGATTTGCATTTGTATTGAAGCGCTGAACAAGAGTCCTCATTCTTTGGATAACAGTGCAATAATTGAATATTGTCAAATGCCACTAGTGCTCCACTGTTCAGTTTTTCCGGTGGTGATACTTCTAAAATTATGCTAAAATTCTTTGATATTTTCCCAACGGACATTGCGTACTTCTTCCAACTGGAAAATTATAAAAATCTAAGTATTTTTAACTTGATTTTTGTATTTGAAATACATACGTTTTGCTATTATCGCCATTTATTTTTTCCACAAGCCATTGCGTATGATTATTACTTGATTGTTGAGGAAAATCATTTAATTTATCACCAACAACATGAATGTCTCCACCAACCATTTCATCTTGATAAATCTCAAATTGGAGTTTACATGTTGTGCTACTTGGAGTGAACAAAGGGCTATGCAGATTTATTTTCCGTGAATTGCTCAATCGCAGTAATAGAAAATAGCCTGAATATGAAACAAATTTAAATGTTTAAAATTTTTTCGCGCTGCTGCAAGTGGTGCCATCAAACTTGTATTATTTGTACGAGTTTTATTATAGATCGCTGTATGAATCTAGTTTGACTTTTGACATTTTATTATTATTCTATTATCTATTTTGAGAGCACATTAATATTGATTTTAAAAGTAAACATTCAGAAATATTAAACAATTTGTACAAAAAATCTTAAAAGAAGTTTAACATGGGCACGAAAATCGATTTCAAGTAAGTAAAATAAATATTACGCGGAACAAGTTGTATAATATTTATTTATTCTTTTGAAGACAATTAATAAATGAGGGTACAGTCATTAATATTAACTATGAAGACAAAATGGGCCAAGAGGACGATGAAGAGGAGCAGGAATGCAAATTGGAACAACTGAAACACTTAAATCTGGACTGTCTTGACGTACAAGACGAAGACACGTACGTGGAAGGCCAACCTTTCGAAATAATCGCTTCGAAAATGACCCATTTGACAAGAAATGGTAAAATAAAGAAGCGCATTATACGCGAAGGCTACGGCGAAAGCCCGGGCGATTTGGCTCTGGTAAGAATTAATTATAACGCGTACGTAGAATACGAGGCTGAACCCTTCGATTCAACGTACGCGAGAAAGAAACCGTTTCAATTCCGAATTAACAGAGGTGAAGTGATATTAGGACTTGATATTGCCGTACAATCGATGCAAATAAATGAAAAATCGCAGTTCCTTGTTACGCCCGATTGGGCGTACGGTGTTAATGGGTGTCTTTCGCGAATACCAGCAAATGCCACCGTTTTATTTGAAGTCGAATTATTGGCAATTACTGAATCGGGTGTAGCAGAACATTACGAGCAACTGTCCGATGAAAAACAGCAAGACTTCGATGAAGTCTACAAATTCTGTATGGCGTTAAAAGAGCGCGGTAAAAATTGTTTTGTTACGCAAAATTATACAGGTGCTATCAAGGAGTACAACCAAGCGGTGCACAAACTAGAATCGGCAATTCTGAAAGATGAAAGTGAACAAGAAAAACAGGACGACCTGTTATTGACATTGTATGGAAATTTATTAATTTGTTATACATTAAGTGGGAAACCAAAACTTGGTTGTAGTTTTTATAATAAAATCATTAGAATGACAAAAGGTACTAATAAGATAGTACAAGCCAAATTTCACTTTAATAATGCCAAATGTTTACGTATGTTGGGCGATTATTGTTTAGCTAAACAACGTTTAGAGATCGCACATCGTATGGAACCGAAAAATGAACACATTGCTGAGGAAATGATCGTTTTAACCGAGGCCATAGAGAAATATAAAACGTTTGAGAAGAAATTGGCCAATCGTTATTTTGCAGATGATGAAAAAACAGAATAATTTACTCTTTATTGTTTAAGTATTTTATCCACATACCTATAAAATATATACCGCTTCAACCTTACTAGAATCTCATTAAAAACTGGGCCAGTAAAAAGAGATAGCCAACGACGCCATTTTTATGCCTTTAGTGTAAAGACACGAAATTCACTAAAAAATACACTAAGGGCATAAAAGTACTTTTTAGCCCGTTCGGACGTCTCACTTCGTCGGTATAAATTATATAGGTATGTGATTTTAACTGAAAAATTGTTAACGAATTAATTTTTTATAATGAGAGTATTTAGTTTTATATTTCAAATAAAGTTATTTTGTTCATAATAATATTTCGTTTATCTAGTATTACATGAATTCATCATATTTCTATTGAAGCATTTTTCATTCAGTAACACCCGCGCGTATCTCGCCTAAAACAACCTACGCGCGTACCACCGGAATTGTGCCCTTTAAAATTTAATTCACATTATAAACAAATTACCGGTTTTCTACCGTATATAATACAATGTTTGATAACCTGTACATAAACAACCTAAAGGCATATGAAGAGTTCTCTCTTTTAATAAAAAGAAAACTTTTGTGAAATGTGAATGTATATTCCAATGATTTACATATATTTATTCGTTGAAATGAATTAGACTGAGATTTAAGAGTATCGTCACAAAAAGACGCTTTTATTCACAACTTCTAGCTGCATTTTACGCACCATTAAAGTGCAGAAAATGAAATCATACATATATACGGTCTTTTTGTAACGACAGTCTAAAGCTGGAGAAAAAACATTAATATTAATAGAAAATAGTTGTGCATTCATGGAAATAGAAGTAGAAGGGTGTAGTTTTGTTGTGTAAATGCTATTAGTGGAGAGTGTATGGCTGGTTACATTTATTTCCATTCTTGTTCACTTTGAATTTGAAATGGGCGCCGGATGTCATATCCTCTTTTATAATCATAGTTCAAATGCATATTCATTCAGGAAAAAAATATTTATAGAAAAAACTATTTTCTATTAATATATGGTAGTTACGAAGACCGTTAAAAGCACCAAAGAAACCTTAAAATAAATGGGAAAACAACAGCTGAATGAACTTAATTTCCTTTTGATAGAATTTTTTCTACGGTTTGATAAAATGCAGGATTTCCACAATTTTAAATAAATAATTTATCCCAATGTATTAACCATTACATTAAACAGATTTCGTTAAGTATCATTGAAATAGACCAATTTCTAATACAAAAAAGAATCGTTTGAACATAAAGTAAATATGTTTAGCTGTTAAATAATAAATAAAGTGTCGAAAACGTAACGATTACAACAAAAATAAGCTAACTTAAATAAATTTAATAACGTCTGTTTTATTATATTTTAACATGTTTAATAATTATTATACTGAAATAATTAATATACGGAAATTAGAACAAAACAGTAAAACGTCAAGTTGCAGGTGCTATTTTTGAAAAATTGATATAAATAGACTATTTCCAACTTTCCAGTATAAATAACATGCGATTTAAATAATATTTTATTATAAACTCACCATATGATTTTTGATTTGCATCCACACTGGGCCCAGTTTCGTTCGCTTCGTATTTATCTGGTGAAGTTATAAAGAATCCATTGGCAATGTCTTTCCTCCATGTCCATTTACATTCGCTCTCGAAATCGCAATTCCATCCATCGTTCTCCACAACTGCCTCTTTTTCGTTTTTCTGTTGTCGGAACAGTTTGCGTATTTTGTCGTTTTGCCGATTGTATGATTGTTCGTTAATGATGCCACCGAAATTCGTGTGTTGTCTTGCAACGCCCGTATAATTCGGCTCCATTCTTGGATTTGCATCGGCGGCTATTAAGTCTTCCTGCCGTTTTTGTTCCTGGTTGAACCGCCTTAAAATACTGATCATGTTGCGATCAGTCGGTTTCGGTTTTCTTTTATCCCTCATATAGCCCAGCGATATACCGTAGTCATCTTCACTGGTTGGACGTTTGTTTTCTTCATTTTCCGAATTCACCAAATCGCTGTCGGTCTCGTTATTTACATTTCCATGACACAAACTAAAATGCTGTTCCAATAGGAACATGAAAATTGTAGACAATATAAAACTTCTTATAGTTGCCATTGTACTGTTTTGATTTTTATCTATTTGTAACTATTATAGTTGAGTTAGTGCGATGGTAAAAGGGCATGTTGTTAAAACATCCATTTTCCGTTTATTTAGTCTGCCTAAAAATACACGTTAGAAATGGATAAAGGAAACAACACGCATCGTATAATTAATGTTGGACACTATCCAGTTTTGCACTTATTTTAACTGAAAACACTTCGTCCAAAAAGTCGTCAGGCGAATTATTTTTATGTAAATATTTCGGAAAGTATGTGCACTATCAGTGCATTTATGCATCGACAAGGTTGCTACCATTGAATTATCCTCTTTCTGTTGTACATGCTTGAGGTGTTACAACATAAATATATTGTTATTGCAAAAATACGGCTTGGAAAATAGAAGAAAATCGTCGCGCAACACTGTTTTCCCTTTTTTTTATTCAACGTAACATTACATTTTTAATATGCACGCACATATTTTCAGCAACACGACAATGTAAACTAAACAGTTTATATAAAGTGAATATGTGTACTGTTGTCACAGATTGTTGTTCACAGTGACTTTAATTTTAAAATTGCAATCAGTGAACTTATAGATGAGAGATGTAAAAATATCTTAGTACAACCCATAAGCAAAGTATATGTGCGCCAAGTAAACGAGACAGGAATATGTTGTGTTACGTTCATTCGACTGGGATAACGAATAATTATCGATTTTTGAGTCCTTTGCCATCGGTCCATAGATGAAAATGGGATGAAAATTGTACAAGGGGGGACACCTAACGGGATGCTGGATAAACTGGACCATTTTCCAAGGGAAAATCGTTGGCATATTGAATTTTAGTTCAAATGAATCGTTGTGTACTATATTATGGTTTTATTTTATAAAAAAATTAGTGATTTGTCCAAAAATTAACCCTCTTTCTCAAAAATTTTAACTGGGGATAAAAAACCATTAGGATTTGTACTTCTATTTCTAATTGGGTTTGTTATATAGTATATAATATATATATACATATTAAGTCGATTAAATGATTATTTTCAACTTTAAGAAAAATATATACAAAATTTGGTTTGGTCTAAAATTTTCCTTTTTGAATTTTTTCAAATATTTTCCAATTTGGTATGCAAGTTATGCAATTAACAAAACCTAAATCCGTACAAACATAACCCTACTTTTCAAACCGAACGTGTAGTAGGAAATGATTTGCACTGAAATTTAAATAATGTCGTCCACCCGCAGTGAATATGGACATTTAATTGGGTCCATTGACGAAGGAACGTCCAGTACACGTTTTCTTGTTGGTAAAAACCTTCACATTTTCCAACAGTCAGTCATGTTTACGTTTTTAAGGTGTTCGCTTCGAAAACTGCCGAAATTCTAACATATCACCAAGTGGAAGTGCCCCATATAGTGCCGAAGGAAGGATGGTTCGAACAGGACCCTATGGTCATCCTGCAAGCGGTCATTGAGACAATTGACGTGACTTGCGACAATTTGAAAAAGTTAAACATTAATTACGAGGATATTGTCGCAACCGGTATTACAAACCAACGCGAAACCACCGTCTTGTGGGACCCAACAACCGGAAAACCGCTGTATAATGCCTTAGGTTTGCATATTTGATTCGAATTACCTGCGTGATTAGAGTTAAAGCCTTTTGCAGTTTGGATGGACATGCGAACTTCCCACACTTGCGACGAAATTTTGCAATATGGTAAAAGACCGCAGAATTTCTTGCAAAGTTTGTGCGGCTTGCCGATCAGTACGTACTTTAGTGCATTGAAAATTAAGTGGTTGATGGATAACGTGCCCGGTATTAAGCAGGCAATGCAAGAGGGAAAATGTTTGTTTGGAAATATCGACAGTTGGTTGGTTTGGAATTTAACTGGCGGTGTAAAAGGCGGTTTGCACATAACCGACGTTACAAACGCTTCGCGAACGATGCTTATGAACATTGAAACGCTTAAATGGGATCCACATCTGTGCCATGTTTTTGACATTCCTATGAATATACTGCCAGAAATCAGAAGCTCTTCGGAAATTTACGGGTATATTGCGGACGTTACCAAGTTGGTTGGAATACCAATTGCTGGGGTACATTTAGGACGCTTTTTTTGTCTTTTTATTCAATGAAAGTGCAGATTTTAGGTGATCAACAAGCGGCTTTAGTGGGCCAAATGTGTTTCGATGTGGGCCAAGCTAAAAGTACCTATGGAACTGGTTGTTTCATTTTATACAATACAGGAACAAGTGTGAGAACCATTTTCTAAACGCAATTTATGTACACACATTAAAAAAATGTTTGATTAACAAAGCAAATATTTTTTTTAATCGAAAATTAAGCATTATTTTAGTTTCATTGTCCAATTTTAGATAGTCAACTCATCGCATGGACTTTTAACAACTGTGGGCTACCAATTTGGCCCAAATGCTAGACCAATTTACGCCTTGGAGGGTTCTGTGGCAATAGCAGGTGTAAAATTGTTGATACTAATTGAATTATTAAAAAATATCGTGATTATTAGGTATTTCTGTGAAATGGCTTAAAGACAATTTACAAATTATCGACGATATAAAACAATCTGGTGAAATGGCGCAAATTGCCGACGAAGAAGCTGGTGAAGTGTACTTTGTTCCGGCATTTTCCGGCCTGTACGCTCCGTATTGGCGTAAAGACGCCAGAAGGTACCACTAAAATTCTTTGTCATTAAAGATTCTTTAAACGTTTTTCGGTTAGTGTGATTTGTGGCCTAACAGAGGAAACAAAACCGGCCCATTTGGTGAAAGCCGCATTGGAGGCCGTTTGCTATCAGGTGCGTGACGTTTTGGAAGCAATGGCTTTAGACTGTGGTTACCAACTGTCCAAACTGTTAGTCGACGGTGGCATGACGAATAATGATTATTTGATGCAAATGCAAGCCGATTATTGTGGCATACCTGTTGGTATGTTAATCGTGTGTTGTTATTCGAATTTTCTCTATTGTTTGCCAATATTTTGATGCAGTTCGACCGACTATGGCGGAAACTACGTGTTTGGGGGCAGCTGTTGCCGCTGGCATTGCTAAAGGTGTGGAAGTTTGGGATATAGAAAATATTCAACCAGTTCCTAGCGATACATTCCATCCGTCTATATCGGAAAATAGTAAAAATACATCAAAAAATTGAAAATTTTGATTTTTTTCCGTTTGTGTTTTAGCGAGAGATGTTAAATATTCACGTTGGAAAATGGCGATAAATCGCAGTTTAGGGTGGGCCGTCGATGAAAACGTTTCCGTCGATACAAGTATGTTTTGTATATTATTTGTTAATATTAAAATTTTTCTTTCAATGCATGCACAAGTAGATTTTTATTAAATTGTAGACTTTATACTTGTTTACTTTACTTTTTGGCAGATTTGCCACGATTGATAGAAAACGAAGATTTTGGGTCAGGTAATTTCAAAAAGATGTAGTGTAAATGTAGTAAAAGCATGCTGACCTGCTTGTTGTTGAAATAATGTACATTTTTGTCAAATATTCAATGGGGTAGTTGCATGAGCGAGGGATTTGAGATTTGACTTCAGAAATCGATAGACCGTGTTAAAAAACCGTTAAATTATTTTTTTCACATTTTTATCTTTTTTCCTTAATTTGTTATTAAAAGTTAAAAAACCATATTCATTTCAAACGTACTATTTTTAACCGCCATCAACATCGACTACAACAGCCAATCAGTGATAATCGCGCGAAATACTAAAAAATGACACCGCTGTCAAGATCTAACTGACTGGCGTAAACATATGCAGTGAAACATGATTTTCTTACAATTCTTTCAAATGAAACGACAATTTGTTGTTATAAAATGGAACAAAACATCGTTTTATCACTATTTTTGTAGGTAACAATTTAAATAAAAACTTATTTTTTAATTGTACCAAAGTTGAAAACTACAATTGAGGTTATGTTATAAACAAAAACTGTCATTTCCGGTCCGCCGGAAGTTTCTTACTTACTGACGTCACAACAACGTAATGAGAGAAAAATTGAAATGTCAAAATTGCGTTTTTACATTTTTTTTTAAACTATTGCACGTTGAAAAAAGTAAGTACATTTTCTGAATCATGAACACGTTTTACATTAAAAGAATAAATAAAAAAAATGTGCAACTAGCCCATTATCAAAAATGTTCACTTCAGTCTTGTGGAAATTTTTCAGAAATATAAGGACAAACTTTCATCTTCATCCCCTATATTTGCATTTACTTGTTATTTTCATGAATAGGGG
>SSSI01000275.1:0-11767 GCA_004796505.1 Oryzaephilus surinamensis
TTCTTAAAAAACAAATTTTGAAGTTAACTGATTTTGATCTTTTTAATTACGTCACTAAGTTTGAAAACTTCCGGTGGACCGGAAATGACAGTTTTTTATAAATAACATAAATGGGCTAGTTGCACATTTTTTTTATTTATTCTTTTAATGTAGACGATATTCATGATTCAGAAAATGTACTTACTTTTTTTCAACATACAATAGTTTTTTTTTAAAAATGTAAAAACGCAATTTTGACATTTCAATTATTTTCTTATTACATTGTGACGTCAATAAGTAAAAACTTCCGGCGGACCGGAAATGACAGAGTAAGTTTATAACATAACCTCAATTGTAGTTTTCAACTTTGGTACAATTAAAAAAATAAGTTTTTATTTAAACTGTTACCTACAAAAATAGTGATAAAACGATGTTTTGTTCCATTGTATAACAACAAATTGTTGTTTCATTTGAAAAAATTGTAAGAAAATTTTGTTTCACTGCCTATGTTTACGCTAGTCAGTAAGATCTTGACAGCGGTGTCATTTTCTAGTATTTCGCGCGATTATCACTGATTGGCTGTTGTAGTCGATGTTGATGGCGGTGAAAAATAGTACGTTTGAAATGAATATGGTTTTTTAACTTTTAATAACAAATTAAGGAAAAAAGATAAAAATCTGAAAAAATATTTTAAGGGTTTTGTAACACGGTCTATCGATTTCTGAAGTCAAATCTTAAATCCCCCGCTCATGCAACTACCCCATTGAAATATGATTTGCATGTATCTGCTTTAACTTTCATTTGTCCACTTAAATATCGGAAATTTAAATACGATTCAAATAAGGAATTGTTTCATTTTGGCTAACAAATAACATGACTGAAAAACAAATATTTTACATAAAACTAACTATTGAATTTAGCTGCAACAAAACAACAGCAACAATTAATATCAAATGAAAATAAAACTGCAATATTAAATCCATCTAAAACATTTACACGTGCATTAAATAGTGATGGTAGTGCGGTAACAGTGAATATATATAAAAGTTCACAAATATTTAATAACAATATCGAAAATAGTATACTTAGATCGCAACCAATAACATATACAACTGTGAATAGTGGTAATTGTGTAAATTTTAAACAAGAAACAAACCAAAGGAGTAATGTAAATAATATTAGTGATAGTAGTAGTGTTGGTAATAATAAATTGCCAGAAGTGTTAGAAGGTACATCAACAACAACAACAACAACAACAAATCGTACTGAAATTGTTGGTGCAACAACGACGAATTCATTATTGACAACAAAATTACCAAATACTACTAATAATATTAATCAACCAATACAAACATCTGGCTATATTCAAATTCCAAATAATTTTATGAATTTGAATCCGGCACAGTTTCAATTTTTAGCGCAAATTTCGTCAAGTAGTAATAGTAATGTACAGGGTGACTCTAGTTTGATGGTACCTGCCACATCTAATGCCAATACCATCATACAAGTGGATAATAGGAGTTTCACCCCTGTAGTATTAGAAAATGGTTTGTATTTAAATGTTGAATAAAATTGAAAAAAAAATAAATAAATAATATGTTAATGTGCAGCTCATCAATTGATGCCTGGTGTAAAAACAATTTCGCAACAATTTAGACCAGGTGCACAACAAGCAATGTCTTTAACTGCTCAGGGCTGTTCGACTTTTCAAAATATAATTATGTCCAGATCGAGAACACAACAACAAACAACAAGTAATCAACAAAATCTCGGACCTTCCAAGAACATTCAACGAACATCGAATACGAAACCATTGAAAATGGCTGGATCTAATGCAAGTCAGTTATAAAAAAAAAGATTTGCAAGTTTAGAATAAAGAAATTTAAATACATATATTTTCAAAGTATCAGTTTACTTTTTAAAACGTTCTTTTTTTAAATCAAGTCAAGAAGTTAATTAAAAAATTAATAATATAAAATTTATTAATATAAATTGCATGCCTCTTGTTGAACATATTTATAGTTGTTTCTTTTATTATTATTCTAATTTAAATAGATTTAACTGTGATAATTTTTCTAAAAGAAATTGAATGAAACGTAAATTTTCATAGATGCACCACAACAAAACGTTACGGTAACAAGTCATCTACAGAAGCAACATCAACAACAACAACAACAACATCAATATCAACAATTTCTTTTTAATCAAAATATATTGGCGAGAAGACGAAGATCCAACACAAATGAGCCAGAATAAAACTTTATTAAGCAAGTTTTAAAGTTTTAATTGTTTAATTTTAATTTTTACATATTTTTACTAGTCTTTGTTTTTATATAATGTCTGTTTTACATTTCAATTACGAAGAAGTACTTCATTAACATGAAACTGCCTCTGAAGAATTAGTGCTTTGTGATTGTTCAAGTTTTTGTACACGAAATCGAATGTTTTTGGCTCCCTTTTTATGTAGATGACAATTAACACAACAAAATTGTGTCGCAACATTGCTTAAATTATTGCAAATTGTAAAATTGAGATCGTAAATATATTGATTTTGTTACAAAACACTTGAATAATGTAATTAGAGATATTACTGATCTCAATTATTGCATTACATTGCACAATTACTGTTCCTACATAAAAATAATAAACTCTGGTGCCAAAAAAAACAAATGCGATTTATGGACACGTTTATATTTTTGAAGAAAAACCAAAACATTAATAAAAAGTAGGGATGTAGTTTGTGCCTCAATTATTTTAATTAATCAAACTGTCTTTCTTTTCATCAGTACAAATTATTTTTTAAAAAATAATTCATATGGCAAATCTATCCTTTATTGTGTAAATGTAATAAAATGCAGTGTTTTCTTTGTATATTATATATATTATATATTTTTTAAATTAATCTTATATTTTTAAATTTGTACATATTAGTGGATTCCATTATTTTATTTATTGTTTCCAAACCATACTATATTAAAAAGATACCGTGAAGTGCATTAGAAATATTTTTATCATGATTTGAAAATTTGATTATAATTATGAATGAAACATATTTATAATATTAGGCAATTATTTTTTTATTATTGCAAATGGTTGTGTATATCCTTCATTTTCATACTTATTCTATTTAATTTATTGTATCTACTTATTTTTTTAAACTAAAATAATTAATATGAAAGTATCCGTTAATGAATAATATGTAAGAGAATGTATTAATCGAAGCTTAAGTTTTTGATTATTACAACAAAAAATTATCCTCAAGTCTTTATTGTCGAAATAGAAAATATTCTAGCGATTGAATTAAAAATTGTAAATACAGGTTTTAGTGTAATATTATTGTAAAAATAATTTTATAATGATAAAAAATTCACGTAATGAAATTCAGGATTTTGTGTAAAATATATTGTAAAATAATTTTTAATGTTATAAAATTTTACAATCCTTTTTTTGTATATTAAGTGGTGCGTTGTAGTATTTTTGTAATAATGTATATTATATTTATGTAATAATTATGTATAACAATTTCTCCTGTAAATAATTTTCAATTTTTTTACCAACACACGTGTTATCAATTTTTTGGCAATATATTTAATTCTTTTTTAAATATACTCGTTGATTTTGTTTTGTCTTTAATTTATTTGCAAAATTTGTATATATTGTAAAGACAATAGTTATTATTTATAGATTGGTGATCATTTGGAAAACAAAACTATTATGAAATTGTTGTAGTACTGAAGATGTATGGCTCTTTTTTAAATGACCACTAAATGACAAAATTAATTGCTAAAAATTTATTTAAATAAATAGTAAATAATTTTTTTCCTATAAAAAGCGTTTTATTTACAAATTAAATAGGTACACTTTTTAATGCAGCATTTATTAAGTCATTAATAAGAGGCGCACGTGTTTTGCTCTTTTCAATACAATTGAATAAGTCTTCGTCGGCCAAGGGGCTACCACCCGGTTTATGAACGTAACACAATTCATCGTTATTTATAACAATTGTTACTATTCCACTGCAAAGATTTTCCTCTTCATTCGTTGGATCTGCCAGTATTATGTTACTGTAAACCAAAAGTTAAATTTTCTCTTATGTACTGAAAAATTTCAATTCTCACTCATCGAATATAGCAAATGTGGTCGAAACTGGCGTTGAATATACCGGAATCGGTTTCCGTACTTCCAAATTTACGGTTTTTTTATCTAAGGAAGCATCATACTCTACTACAGGCAGAGTGACTGATTTCAAAGCTCCGATTAACGATATTAAGCACGCATCAATAATCGAACCATCGTAATCCAGACAAATCAAATCGACATACAAACACCAGGCCAATTTATCGGAACATATACACAAATCTTTCAAGTTTACACACTTTGAATTTTCCAAAATATCCGCTAATAATTGCGTTAATACTTGAGCTTGATCGCTAGGTGGACCGCATTTGAATTTCGACGAACACAACGGTGGTAAATCCAAGTTCGGAACAATGAAGCCATCGTTGGGAGTTGCTGCTTTTGGTCGACACAATTCCTGTTCGAAAAGATGTATTAAAGCAATAAAATAACTATAAAACTGAACGATATCCTACAGCTTTTGTGCCACATATTACAGTACTTTTGCCCACTTTTGTAATAGCTGAACCATCTGCTGTACCTATGGATGAAACATTTATGATTGTAGGACGAAATTTTTGAAAATCTCGTCCGTCTGGTCGAATATTTTGCGATAAGTAATCTCGAAAATACTTTGTAGGATGTAAAGATCTGAAAGATGCAGGTTTAATAATGAAAAAAGCAAGAAATTATGCCGTACTGACTTGTATTGATTTTCCATTTAATCTTAGTGTAAATAATAAAAAATAATTTTTGAATAAAATGTAAATATAACCTACAATTTTTTAAAAGTACCACACGGATTATTTACTTATCAACACATGGGGCAACATCGCAAAATTGGTTCGCTTAGACACTCTACCTTGTACTCCGAACAGGAAAATCATACAAAATTCAGTCTCAAAATGAATTTAAGAAATTTAAAAATAAAGAAATAAAATTAAGAAAGTGTTAGCAATATAATAAAAAGTGATTATTTTCAATTAAACTAATTCGAGCTTATTTTATTAAGTTAATTTGACGCAAATTTTAATTCAGTAAAAAGTGCGGTGTTGCCAAATTCAAATCGGTTGCTAGTTTCAGAACGGTGAATTAAATTTATTCAATATATTTTATTTATAAGCTAAATATGCGTTAAATAATCAATCAATTCTTATTTTTTTTCATAGATTGATTATTTATCCATCAAAAAAATATCAAACAGGGATAAAAGTGTTTAATTATTTTCTATTTTGTTTAAATTTAAAAAATTTTGACAGGAAGCTACTTTGTTTGTCACGTGCACATAAAGTAAGTCTATTATTGGATGTTACAATTGACAGACTCCAAGTTCAACCGTCTTCTAATAAATCTCAGCTGTTCCTTTCCCGCATTTGCAGGAACGCCAGTAGTGACCGTTAAACATTCTTTAGTGCCTTTTTTTCATATAAGTTTTGTTTTTATACAGATTTTTTAACTTTGTACATTTCAATTTAATCCCTGAATTAACAAGAAAACTCACTCTCTTCCATTCAAACAAACTTTAAACCAAAAATATTATATAAAAAATGGCATCAATTCGAATACATGAAGACCAAGAAAATTGTGTCCCAAACAACACAATTCGCCAAAAACAAACCATGGTTGCAAAACGGTCAGTACTGGGACCATTGGACAATCGCAAAATATCAAACATTTCCAACGTAAATGCAGGAAAAGGAAAAGAGGTAGAACGAATTGTTTAAATTATCAACAAGGTCGCATTTTGCTATCTTAATTTAATTTGTTTTCAGCCTTTTGGGTTATCAAATTCATGTGCCAATATACTACATTCTAAGGAGAACAATGTTCAAAAAGAGAATCGCAAGAACATTGTCAATCCAATCGTTCCTGTGGCACAATTTGAAGCTTTCAAAGTATACGAAGATGAAGAGACTGCCGAACGTAAATGCAATAAATCTAATGTGTGCAAAATTGAAGAGGCAACAGAGTGTACGAAAACAGTTGCTGCAGAAATTGGTCGAAAAACTGAAAAACATGTGAAAGACAACGCTTGTATGGAATCTCCAAAACGTGAAATTCTTAGTCCAGCAAAGCCAATGAGCGTTGATAAGAATTTAGATGATTCCATACAATTAGCCGAGGATGCTATCCTGAAAAACAGTAAAAACATGAAAGATCGCTTCTTTGAAGTGGAAGAATATCGTGAAAAGATTTATATATATTTGCGGGAACACGAGGTAAGGCTGCTTTATTAAGATGTATATCTAGTTTTATGACATCATCAAGGAATTTTTTTAAATATTCAACTAAAAACAAGGTGAAAGATGATTTTTTTATTAATGAGCCAAATTTTTGTCTAAACAAATTCTTTGTAAATTATCAGTACAATTTTATTTTGTCCTAATTTTGTTCAATCATCTTTTTTGCAATATAATTAATTCTTATCTATAATAAAAATGATAATTGCGTAATTATGAATGAAACTACCAAAACAATCGCTTCAATTTAGCACATTGTTGTTCTGTTTACAGTTAAGCCACCGAGCTAAGCCAGGATATATGCGTAAACAGCCGGACATTACATCAAATATGCGATCCATCTTGGTCGATTGGTTGGTGGAAGTAGCCGAAGAATACAGATTACAAACAGAAACATTGTATTTGGCTGTAAATTATATTGATCGTTTTCTCAGCTATATGTCTGTAGTTCGAGCTAAATTGCAACTAGTTGGTACTGCTGCCATGTTTCTAGCTTCGTAAGACAATGAAAAAAATTCACAGAAACATATTCCGTTTAAATAAATTTTATTATTTATAGAAAATATGAAGAAATCTATCCACCAGAGATTGGAGAATTCGTTTATATCACAGATGATACGTACAATAAACGTCAAGTTGTCCGAATGGAGCATTTAATCTTGAAAGTATTATCGTTTGATTTGTCAGTACCAACTCCGTTAACTTTCATCACTGCAATGTGTATTTCCAATAAATTAACCGAAAAAACCATGTACCTGGCAATGGTAATAACGTTTAAATTTGTTCATTTATGTTTTTTTCTGTACCGTGAATTTGTAGTATTTGTGTGAATTGTCGATGTTGAATGGAGAAATTTATTTGGAATTTTTACCGTCCACTTTGGCCGCTTCTGGTATAGCCCTGGCGAGGCATACGCTTGGCGAATGTCCATGGACGCAATCCATGATCGAAACAACTGGCTACGAATTGCGGCATTTGAAATATTGTATAGAATTTTTGCAAAAAATGTTCAAAGATGCACCAGAACTGCCACAACATGCCATTCAAGATAAATACAAAGCACAAAAGTATATGCACGTAGCACAACTTACACCCAATGAGAATGAAATTGATTATAATTGATAATTTTTTTAAGACTGTTTAGAATGTAAGGGACAATATCGAGGTGATTACTTTTGCTCGATTCTAGTAATTATTTTTTATAAACGATTTATACAGTTTTATTGATCTGATTTTCAGTGACTCTCGTACACATTCTAATTCAGTAACTATTTTTTATTTATTTTTTTAACAATATATTTGTATATGTAGGTTATTTTACAATTTATGTAATGAAATTTTTATATCTGATTTGTACGTATTTTTATATTTGTACTATTTTTGGACTTTGTGTTCTTGTTAGGATTAAGTTTTTTTAAAAAAAATTGCAGCAATTTCTGATCCAATAAATATTGCAATTTTTGTACAGTTGTATTTATTTAATATTTGTGTTAAATGTTAAGTTAATTATTATTTTGTGTTTGCCATAATTTTAGTTTTACGAAACATGCATTATAAATATTCGTTTGTAGCTTGTAGTCCCTTAAGTTCAAATTTTTATGATTAATATGTATTTGATATGATTCGCAATAAAAAATTTGTAAACTAATTTATTCCCCTTTATTTTCCAGCATCTTAAATAAAAGATTTTTCTTCTAAAAAAAATTCCTTTTGGCTTTAGTTGAAACATTTTACCATTGTAATATGTAATTTAAAAACCATTGTTAAAAAAATTAAAAATTTTTAAATGCAAAAATTAGTTCACTACATCTGTTGCCGAATTCGGGAGTTACAAGTTGATGAATTTATAACCACATGTTCATTTTACCACAATTATAAAATTAATTGCAAAGTTAGCTACTAGATGTAGACATTTATATTAAATTCAAGATATTTTAAATTTTCCTGAAAATACTTAAAATAAGTAGGTAGATAATAGTTATTTTACGAATATCCTAAAAATTTGAAAACCACTAGTGCTATTCGTTAGATTTATTAACAAATTTATTGTACAGTTAAAAATTTAATGAAGGCCTTTACTTAAAAAAGTAATTTTCGAATTTGCTACATTTCACTCCAAGTTATCAAATTTTGGACAATTTAATGTGGTAATCGTATTTTAATTTATTTTGACACAGGAATCCATTGATCTCCTAGTTAGATACAAGAAAAATGTAGGCAATGATTGACAATTAGATGGATAATAATTGTTCAAAGCGGAAATTTATAGTAAAATACACTTCATGCCTAACTGAAAATAAATAATAAAATTAACTGTCATTTTATTAAGAATTTAACAATTTTTATTCATGATCAGTGTTAAGCCAAGCATAAACTACAAATTCATTCTTATAATATTAAACATTATACTGAAAGATTGGATGAGTGAATGAATTAAGAAATTTATTCATAAAGTTTTCTTGTAATCATGTAGATGGATACTGTTTCTTTCATTCAAAATACACAAAAAAAATCTATATAAATATATAGGTGTACAAAAATGTTTACTTAAGCAATTGGCTGATCATTCAACTAGACCGGATATTGTTATTAAACTACTATGCCACGTTTCAAATTTGCGGTTATTACAATTACAAAATACTCACTCATTCATAACTGGGCGATTCGACACTGACTGGTCTCTTCATTCATGTTTTAATTGCATTTAAGAATATTTCACGGACAAAAATCATTTCTCTATTATTATTTCATTGGCTACTTTAGTACGTTTTTGTTAGACCAGCTACAAGAAAACAGTCTTAGTTGTATTGTTGATTTGATGTTTTACTTAACTATAACTGTTAGGGACGGTGTATTTATATATACGAGCTTTTCAACATTAAAAAAATAAACACAAAATTCACGTACAAATAAACCCACAATGCAATAACTTGTAATTATAATTTATTGTATGCTTGGTATATTTAACAAAAGGGTATTTTTTTGTTGTTGGAAATCCACATATATCTAAGTATTATATTAAAACGTTGTTAAACATTTAATTACAGTAAATTAAAGCATTACAAATCAAACATTCTATTTTCGATCTAAGTGTATGCAAATTTGTAGTTATTTGCAAGCATTACATCTCTACTATCTTATTATAAAAACAACTTCCTATAACAACTAATCTGATTTAGACCACATAAATTATTAGCTTATAATAAGGGTGTGATATATAGATACGAAATAAAATAAAACCATACACTATAATCAGACCATTTAACGTCACTAATAAATACAATAGAACTACAGGCAAAAAGGACTTTGTAGGGACCTCCACCTGCTACATTTTAGCGATTATGAATATTATTCACCTGCTAGTCCTAGATAATGAACGGCAAATTTTTTTACACAATGATTTTTTGCTAATTTGATATTAAGCTGTAATTGGACATGTTGATTTTATAAATTAAACATTACGTCGGCTAGCTAAATGGACTATTATTAAATATTAATATTTTATAATTTAATGTACAGCTAGTGCTTTATCTTAGAAAGGAAAGCAGTAATCTTAAATATTATAAAATTACATTGTTTAAAGGAAATGCACAATTTGTGAATATGTGTATACATATATATATGTTCCATACACGACATTCGTGACACCCTTTTTAACTTCCGCATCAAAATAACACAATTTTTCTAGTTTTCTTAAATACTAGACACGTGTAAACAAATTAAGCTGACAAGATGTCTTATAGAAAAAGACTTACACCTGCATTTTAACAGAAATTTCAAACAATTATCAAATTATTACATATATATATTAGAGGGTTGTTGCATGATAATACAATAAATTGGTTGGGTGGTGTTCTTTTTTATATATTTGATAAGAAAATTGGTATTAAATATAATTTCATATTATTAGTGGTTTATTTTTGATGAAAACCTATATTTTTAGAGAAACATTTCGATAATTTTCGAACCAATTAAATAAATAGTTGAGAACGTTATTATTGCTAAAACTAAAGGATTATAAAACTTAATAGAGCGCGTCATACATTCGATTAGAAATTATATATGTATTTAATTGAGCAAATAATTTCTCAAACCTAAAAACAAAAGTCAAAACGCTTAATTGGATATGCAAATTCGATAAAAAAGAAATCCTCCATTTCCGCATACAATATATATTTCAATATAATTGTTTCGTGTTGAAAAAGTTCAGTTTCCAAGAATATGTGCAGAACAATGGTTGATATTAAGGTAAGCAAGATGTAAATATTCATGTAACAATTCTAACACAATGGTACAAAACACCAATTATTATATTCAACCCGTTTGGAAAGTTTTTGATCTTATTGTGCGATATAAATGGAGATCTGTTTGCTATAATTCAATATTAAAAAAATAATAATAAGTAGAATAAATATGGTGTGTATAAATGGAAGAAAGCTTCCATTTTCATGCAATATGCTTTCAAAATTATGCAAATTATGAGATATAGTGAGAGAGCAAAGAGCTTCATAGTTTTCGTACGTGCTTGGCTGATTTTCAAATGGGTTTATATGGAATTGTAACTGTTTTAAAACCACATTTTTGGATATGAGCAGTTAAGTGGGTTCATTTACAATGCAAAACCACAAAATAGCAGTTACACGTTAAGGGCTCTTCAAGAATAGGAACAAAATCAGGGAAAAATGTACAGGTACTTTGTCCGGCATATACTTACCTCTCGAGCAATAAAACTAAAAATGATTTATTTCTACGCACCAATTGATGATGTTTTGGAACAGTAAATATTGTCCAATTCGTTAAATTAGTTTAAGACTAATATACATAATTGCCTTTTGAAGGTTGAATTTCAAAATAATGAAAACCTTTTTTCAAATTGTCTCTGTCAATAAAACTAAAAATCATTTATTCCTTTTCTGAAACCAGTAGAATAGATGAATAGAAATAGTGATCTAGCATTCTAGCGAATGTTTTGAGACAGAAAAATATATTGTTCATCAAACTATGTATACTGTGTCCACTATATACTGTAATAAATCTAAGATTTTAGCTATATTTTTTCTATGATTATTTTTTTGTTCATTAATTTAATTGTTCATCTTTGTTTTCATTCAGTTTATTTCATTTCTTTTATTGTGATGGTTCTCACTTTGAAACAAATATGTAGAGTTAGCATTAATTTATAAACCCCCCTTATGTCCTGCAAAAGAGATAAGTCAAGTTAGTCTGATCTGAGTTTTCAAATATAAAAGTTGCTTTTATAATTATTCCAAATTTTCTTTATATAATTTATATTAGTTTAATCAATTAATACATATTCTCATTTTGTTTTTTTGTTTGTGATTTGGATAATCTCTTTTGCAGTTAAGGTAAAATAATTAGAATTGTATCTCTTTTATTTTCTTAATTTTCTTTTTTTTTATATAAAAATTTCC
>SSSI01000315.1:0-16075 GCA_004796505.1 Oryzaephilus surinamensis
AAAAAAAAACCATTATCAGTATTTATTTCATTCTTTGGTGCTGGACAGGGCCTCTCGTTTTAAGCAAAATTCTTATTGAAAAAAACCAAAGGCCCTGAGCAGCTGTATAGATATTCTACAGCCTTACCTGGGGCATGCAGGTGGATGGCCGCAACGCTACCAGCTACTGCTGCCAGGGCCTTCGTTTCTTAAAATTGTTGCCCAATTTATAATTAAGCCCGCCTAGCACAGCTCGAATCAATCATCTACTAAAAAACTCTACTCTATTTTATACTGACACGGCTAGATAAAGATAAATATAAAGGAAGACCTACAGCGTCTGGTACTTTTATTATTATTTTTTTTGTTTATAATTATAATATGTATATAATTTTTAAATAAAACGATTGGACAAATTAGTACAAATGTAAAAACGTGGCCAGCGGCACGATACATACACATCGAATTATTTTTATTATTAATACAGTCTAAATAAACATCCTTATATCCTACAATAGATGAGGCAGTTATTCGTTAGTATACTAGGATGTATTTTGTATATTGTTATATTTTTAATGGGTAAAAAGTGATGATGATATTGCTAACTTGAGCACACTTTACATATTTTTTTTTAAATAAAAATTGTTCGTTTTTTTTTTTATACGTCCCTGTGTACACTTTCACCATCTATATTTAATAATTAATATTTAACGCGATCAATTGACACCGAAACTGTTTGTTGTTTGTTGAATTTTTATTTTGTTGCTTGCTAATGACTTACTGGAGGTGGATTTGCACCAGGCCCTGGTTGGTACGATCGTCCTAGGGACGATTGTGAGTCTGGATATGCCATATCGGCCATTGGAATGTCTTCATTCTGTTATAATGATGTAACAAAAGAATATTAAAATTATTATAATAAAACTAGTGTTTTATTTTATTAACTGACCCTTGGATAAGCCGTTGGTACGGCCCTTGCACCAGGTGCTGATCGTTTCATGGTACGATCTTCATATCTGGTACCACTTTGCGAAGCCATTGGTCGATTTAAAGTACTATTCGCGTTGTTTGGTGAATTAGGTCCAGCATTACGTGCTGCCACTGTTTTCGTAACAAAATCCTGTTCTTTCCATCCATGTTTTTTATATACATCTCTTAAATCTTGATGTTGCCACATTGTAAACAATACTTGACCGGCAAATTTTAATACACGCGGTGTATATTTTTGTCGTTGTCTTGTAATTGTCATCAGTCTATCAACACCACTTGCTTCTAATAATGAACGTGAAAATTCTGCATTTTTTTTAATAACTTCATTCAATGTTGCCAAAACGGCAGCAATTGTATCATCTGACGTGCCTTGATCGTGTTGTGGATTACCAGATGGTAATTTTTGTACAAGATCACGCATTGCATATTTTCCTATTAATTCTTTGTTACGTTGATCTATTGCTAAATTTCTAAGTGCCGTTGCTACCGCACAAACCACTCGATCCACCTCCATTCGAAGTAATTCGACCAATATTGGTAATCCTTTTTCCTTTCTAACAGCCGCACGTATTTCTATACTCGGTTGCCAATAACATGCTGCCAAATTTTGAAGTGCACCAGCGGCCGCTTCTAACGTTTCTGGGTTTGAGCAACTTTGCAACAATGCCAAATAGGATTGAACCACTTCAGGTTGCCAAAGAAGTTCCATTCCACGTACAGGTTCACCTCTACTAGCCGCATTACTCGTTCCACCGCTCGTACTCGACACAGCAAACGAATTTTCCTTCATTTCAGATGTTTGTGAATCTTTTTTCTTTTTACTACCACCAAAACAACCCAAATTTTCCCCTTTCGACGTATTTGCTTGTACACGACTTTGTGTTGGTAGAGGATTTTTATCGTAATTTGGATCTTCAACTTCTTGACAACGATAAGATAAATTACGTAAAATACATACGCAATTTTCAACACTTTTACTGCCTATATTTGATTTTTCTATGGCACAACGTACAACAGATAATAATGCATCAACTAAACCATCACATTCACGTAATTTCTTTCTTGCATATTCACCAGCTGAACTAACATTACGTAATACACCAGAAGCATTACGGAATACTGTTGACCAACATGTTTCACTATGATTACCTTGTGGATCCCATCCACTGTGCGGTATTATAATATATGATACAATTGTATTAACACCATCATCAATAATGCTACGTTTTAAATCCTCACATGACGACATATTCCATATAACACCAGTTACAAGTTCTCTTATTTCCACTTCAGTTGTACGTTTTAATAAATTGATTAAAGCTGGAATACCACCAGCATTTTTGATCGCCCTTTTATTCTCATCATTTTGTCTGCCATATGATAAATTTCTTAATGCACCACATGCATTTCTATATACTTCGATGCTATCATGACTTAATAATTTCACCAATGGTGGTATACCACCTAAAGCCCTGGTTTTCTGTTTATTGGGGTCATCCATATAACATAAATGTTGTAAATATGCAGCTGCATTTGCTTTAATCACATTATTGGGGTTATTTAGAAAACCAATAACTTCTGTTAAATTCGGATCACGCCAACGCATACCTCTTTGGTCATCGTCACCACCACCACCAATACTACCAGGCGATGATACATTATGTACCACTCTATTATGTGCTGGCAAACCAACATTATGTCCATGCAACGACATTTTACTAATGTGCTTTTGTAAATCTTCATCTTCGAACATTCGCATCGTCGATGCAACTGGACCATTTAATGTATCATCATATGGACGTGTATCATATGTTGGTCCTGGTGCTGTACCATATGGTGATGGTGATACATAACCATATACAACAGCCGATTCATCTTGGTACGCTTCCAAGCCCATTGGACCGCCTGGTGATGGTGTGACACGATAATGTTCACCCAATTCATCGTAACCACTAGTTAAATATGCTGGATTTGCTCCTTGTGGCGGTAATGGTAATGGTGATGGATCGGCACTATGTTCACTGGGACTTGGCGGTGTTGGCGGACGTTCACCACCCGACTGATAACCCATATAGGCTCCATACGGTGTTGGATAATGGTCGTAATCTTGATAATGTGGATGTTGATGGTATTGTGAATACATGTAGTGTGTTGGTTGTTCAATATAATCAACGTATTGTTGTGTATGTGGATATGAACCTAATGGTACCGGAATATAATCACCAGTTTGATGATGTTGTTCACCTAATTGCTGTACTTCACGTACAACTTTCGTTACAGTTGTTACTTGTTGTGTTGTTTGTTGTTTTTGGGTACGAACTAATGGTTCATCACTATGTACAGACATATGACTTGAATTTGGTGAATGTTCTGAATGGCCATTACTATGTGTGTGGTAGGCACCGTCATTTAATGAATTTGTCACATCTGATCCCCTGTTTAACAATAAAAAAAAAAACACACAATTATCAGTATTATTATATCGTAACAAAAATACCATTAAATATATTGATTATATTTAACATGCAAAACAAAACTCACTTATAATGCTGCATTTCTGGAACCTTTTCTTGTAAAACTCTCCTAGAAACAACAAAAAATGATGTGTTTATGTATATTCCCTCTACTTACTTAGATAATTTACAACCCTCATTTAATTTAACTAAAAATAAAACGCTATATCGATAAATAATTACACTCTAGTATAGGAATAATTTGTTAAAATTTTATAGTTTCCATTAAAAATGTTCCAACGAGATGTTTTTGATGAAATTCATTATTATTTGTGTTTGTCGTTAAAGATTTTGCATCCAAAGGAGTAATCCATTTAAAATCTAAGTAATTTTATTTAAAGACTAGCAATTTATCGATAGCCGCTTCTATTTTAGTTTTATTATTATAATTTTATAACAGTTTGAATCATCAACAAGCAAATAAAAAGAGAAAAAATAAAAAAAAAAATTGTAAACAATAAGTAATTGTTTTCTCCCATCATCACAATAAAATTGTTTTTAATTTATCTAAGCAAATATTTTAATAGCTAAAATGAAATAAAAGCATAATAATGAATGATTTTTAAATGTGATTAATGAATCCTACCTTTGCGTGATTTCAGTATGTGTGATGCTGTGCTCTTGTCTTTGTTCCACTCTCCTATTGACCAAGCTGCCATTACAAAAGCAATAAAATGATTCTTTTTAGCCCAAAAGCATTCAACATTTAAATATATCATTTGTTATTTAATACATGCAATATTACCCCCACAAAGTTCGCTTCTAATATTATCGTTTTAATTGTTAATAAAAAGAACTAATGTAATTTATAGTAAATTCTTTCTACATGCTCGCGATTTTCTCAAAACTGTATTTATTATGTATATAATACTATTCGTCTTTTTCTCTTTTTATTTACTTACACACAAGAATCCAAAAGTTGACTAGCTGACATGTTGAAAGCTTGATTATATTTTTTATTTATATTTTATCCCTGTGACATACATGCAAACAATCATTAGTCAAAAGCCAACAAAAAAAACAAATATTTATTTCAAATAAAAAATACACGTATAGAATAAAAATTAATTCGCTCACTTATGTAACAACCGAAAATTGTTGCAATATTAATTTGAATTATTTGAAACAAATTTACAAATACATTTAATTGTTAATGTGATTTTACAGTGTATTTGTTAGGTTGTGAGTTTGAATAAAAAGGATATACATATTTATAAAAATAATGTATCAACAAATATCGTTTCTACATACTTGTTGAATGGTTTTCTTCCCTTGTTCAGAGAATATGTAACACCCCATATAGGTCTATGTGACTTATCAGTTTCAAACCTGGAAAACATTCGAAACAAAAAAAGAACAAGTCAACAAACAATATGAATCAGACAAATTTTGGTATGAAAATAGATACTGTTATCTTTATTAGTTAAATATACGAGGAATTTTTTTTATAAAATATTTCAAAACTGTTTGGTTTTATTGTTAAATTAACGATTGGGGAAATAATGGAAGTTGAATGGACAAACTTCAACAAGGTCCACCGGTTTTAACATTTTCTTGTCAAGTTTTTCATACAATCCACATTAGCCTAAAATGCACATTATAATATTGAATATTATAGCTAAAAAATTGATTAATATTAGCTAAAATGACAACAAAACCAAATAGTTATGTGGTGGGGCGGGGCTAAAAGTGTTTACATTCTAAAGTCGGTAGATTTTCTTGGAATTTCACATAAAATTCTTGTTTTGCTTTAACTATTGATTATAATATTAACTAGCCAATTATAATATTATGATTATGATAATATTATCTGCATTGTTTATATAGCCTGAAATAAATTAATTTACAAACCTATCATGTTTTTTATTTGGGCCTTGCAAGGTCGAGGCACGGGCACAGGTACAATGGAGACTACGTCACCAATCAAGCTACCACTGATATTATTTTCATTTAAAACGTTATTAGAAATTTTTTCCAATATCCATTTACATATCTACATTTATTTATTACAGTAATATTTAATGTAATTAACAAATTTAACAAATACACTGTATTGTATTTAATTCACAAAAATTTGTTGTGTTTTCTTATTAGAGAGACACGAACCTCTTTTAAGGCACCAGCCATACCATATCACTCCCACTCATAGTGCATGCTGGGTAAAATGCGCCCCGGATCGAATGCACAACCATAATTCTGTTTTTTTCATTTATTTACAATAAAACTATACAAAATACGAGATTAATTATTATCACTAAACAATACACAATAAAAAATTTATTGTCCATTGAAATGTTATTGGTTATTATCAATTTATTAAAGTGTAAAAAAATTATAAGTCCCTAACATATTTGAATTTGGTGCCATTTTTCGAACTGCGTTCCGAAATTGTTCATGAAATTTTTATCAAACTTGTATTTCACATAAATTTAATTAACATTATCATGATAATTATGTTAATTGTATGAAAATTTGTTTATTTGTTTTGTTTAAAATTGAATTATATTTAGGAATTATTTACAATATACAATATATGCAGTCAAAAAAAAGTATTAAAGCAACGCCATATTTGTTATACTAACTGCAATATCTCTATTGTATTAACTCGTTAAAATAGTTAAAAAAAACAGCATAGATTATAATCTAAATTAAAATAAAGACCATTCTAGTGTTATATAATAAATATAGATTAATTGGTAACATTACTTATTTAAAATATACGATGAACAAATAGTTGGGAACATTTTTGAAAGGTTAGACAAGTGTTTTAATTAAAAACAATAATCCCTTTAATTAAATATAGTCCATTTATTATTTATTAAGTTACTATTGAATGCAAATTATGATATATTATTAAACAAATCCTAATATTAAATCAAAACAACTATATAATGGCCTCATTTGATCATGAAGATCAAAACAGGTAAAAAAGTCATGTTAAACAAATAAACAATCAACAACAACAGATAAAAATTATTTTCAGCTGGTATTTTGGTGCTGTTGGACGTCATGAAGCAACTGATTTACTTATGAATGAAAAAGAGGGTGGTGTTTTTCTTGTTAGAGACAGTGCCACAAGTTTGGGAGACTATGTATTATGTGTTAAGTAATAAAAAAACGACGAAAAAAAAACTGTTTATCAACTTTATTAACATATAAACATATTGCAGGGAAGATAGTAAAGTTAGTCATTACATTATAAATAGAATGGGTGGGCAACAAAATGATCAAACTAGGTATAGAATTGGTGATCAAATATTTCCAGATTTACCAAGTTTATTAAACTTCTATAAAGTACATTATTTAGATACAACACCATTAATTAGACCAGCTAGTAAACGAGTTGAAAAAGTGGTCGCCAAATTTGACTTTATTAGCAACGTAACTAGTTAAACCGCTTTTTTAATATAGAATACAGTGCGATTGTTTTTAGGAACGAGATGATTTATGTTTTAGAAAAGGTGAGATATTAACAGTGGTTTTTAAAGATGAAGAACATTGGTGGACAGCTAAAAATCAAGATGGTAAACAAGGTTCTATTCCAGTACCATATGTAACGAAAATTGAGGATGGGGCCGACGTAGAAGTACCTAGACCCGGTTCTGGTGGCCCTGTAAATAATCCAGCACAAACTGAAGTCACTAGACGAAATCAGATGCAAGTAATTTACTGCCAAAATAATTGTAACATTCCATTGGAATTCTACGGGGTATTTATTGTTTTAGCGAAAATTGCCTGCAAAAGCTAGAGTGAAACAATTACGAGTTCCAAACGCTTACGATGATACAGCGTTAAAATTAGAAGTTGGTGATATAATAACTGTATTAAAAACAAATATAAATGGTCAATGGGAGGGTGAACTAAATGGAAAAATAGGATATTTTCCATTTACACATGTAGAATTTCTAGACGATGACAACGATCCTTAGTCATATCGTTGAAAGGTTAAAAATAAATTAAAATATTTACCAAAATTTATGAAAATCTTTCCGCTAATGTATAGATGCGCAATTTTTATTGGAAATACAGTACATACATATATTTATTAATTTTATTGGCACTAACATTAATGTATTATTTATAAGAACATTATAATATTTTGTGCTACTGGCCCATTTTTGTATTTTTTATTAATTACATATCAATATTTAGGTAATTTAGTTTTACTTAAGACTAAAAGAAAAACCTGATTATTTAAAATGCAATAAAGCTTCATTATTTTTATACTTATTGTTTGATTTCTTCCCGCTCATATTTGAATCGTAAGTGAATGGGAACGGTTCATGTTAGGGGAATTTCACTTTTTCACACTAAGTAAACGTATATCTATCTCTCTTCTACTCGCACGGACTTAAGGCAATAAACAAGGACAACTATATGGTTGTAATGTTGGCAATTCGTATATTATTTAGTACGCATAAATTCCTGTATTGTTTCTGTCCAAAGAATGCGTGATGCGTTTTGATGTTATATTAAATGTGTAAAATGTAATCAAATAATAGTTTGTTGTTTTTTTATTAAAAAAATGGGACGCTCAAAATTTCCTGGTAAACCCTGTAAACATACGAATAGAAAGAGAGTAAATGTATTACCATCAAATGGGGAAGCTTGTAATATTGATAGTTGCAGTTCTTTGACAGTTGATTCTGTTGTAGAAAACAAACAGGTAAACATAAAACTGATTAAAAACCCACAAAACAAATTGAAAAACAAACAATTCCAGGATGAAGACGTCAAAGAAAAGGAGAATGGAACTGGTATGGATGTTGTTAATAAAAAAGTAACAATAAAAAGAAGACTGACAAGAAAGATGCAAACATCTATACGGAATAAAACTACAACAAAACGTAGTTTATTAACGAAAATGACAAAACAACAAAGAGGGAACAAATTAACACATAAAACAGTACGTTTTAACATCACACCAAAAGAAACAAACAGTTTAGTTGGTAAATTTGTTTTACCAACAAGAAGTGTACATTCATCACGTGTTATAAAGCCAAATAAACGTTTTATAAATGTTGATTTAAATGATACAGTTACAATAAAACGTAACGTTAAAAGACATTGTATAAAACAAGATGATGACAAAATTAAAACTCATAAAACGCCACCAACAAACAAGTGTGTTAACGGTGAAAATAATAACAGTGATAAACCACTATTACAAAGTGGACGTATTGTATTAAGACAAGCTCGATTAAAACTACATAGTCAAACGCCTACAGGGCCAGAAGGGCCATTTACAAGCACTGCAACAACTTGTTCACCACCTGGAACTGTAACTTGTGGTGTATGTGGTGCTGTAAGATTTTATAGATTCGTTAAACAAGCACGGAAATTTAATATCTACAGTTGTGAATCATGTAGAAAGTTTATATCGAAAATGATAAAACGACAAAGTTGCGGAAAGAATTTAACTAGTACGTTAGTATGCCATAAAGGTCAAGGTATGTGCCATGTTCCGCCAATTGTACGTAGTCAACAATGGAAATTAATTAGATGTGCATATCGTGCCAGGTGTCCAGCATGTTGGCTTAAAATGTGCCTTCGTTCATTTCAAATGCCCATCTCGTTGAAGCACAGTTTGTCACAATTGTTGCCAAAAAATATGCAAACTCCTGATATTATATTCAATAATACATCATTGTGGCAAACAAATGTACAACGTACTGAATTTTTAGAAAATAAAACAACTAATATTATTGATAATAATGACAATACAACGATTGTTAAACAACGACCAGTTAGATTTAAAAATCCAAAACCACTGAATACGATTCCATCACAGCCTACAGATATAAAACGACAGAAAATTGATTTAAAAGGTCCGAGAGTTAAACATGTATGTCGTAGTGCTTCGATTGTATTAGGACAACCTTTAGCAACGTTTAGTGATGAAAAGAAAGTTATTAATGAACAACAGCCACTACAGGAGACGAAAATCTGTGAAGAAAAAACTGTTACTGTTAATAAAAGTGAACCAAATTTAAGTTACAGCGAAAATGAAAGTTCAGATTGTGATAAATTGAGTAAAATTATTGACTCAAATATGAAACGCGAACGAAATATGAAGATGATTTCTTCACAAAATTACGCAGAAAAGGTGAATCAAGAAAGGAAAAAGCCTTTGGTAGACTGCCATAACGGCATTTCAATCGATTATTGGGAAGGTTACGATCCAGACGATATTTGCCAAAATGGTTTTTGTTTAATAGCTTCCGAACACTTTCCAATGGCTTCAATATGTTTTTTATGTGGTAGTGGTGGACGTGAACCTTTATTATATTGTTCATTATGTTGTGAACCATATCATACATTTTGTTTAGAACAAATACCATCATCGTTGACGAATAATCGTCAGTCGATATGGTTGTGTCCAAGATGTACAACATGTGCAGAATGTAATCAAGCTGATCGCACTAAAATTAATTGTCAGAAATGTTTAAAATCATATCATCCAGAATGTTTTAATAAAAAATGGAACAGTGATGATATACCAACGGTTTGTGCAAAATGTTTACGATGTAAAAGTTGTAGTAATGAAAATATAACGAAATTTGTTGGAAATATTCCACTTTGTATGGTGTGTTTTAAGCTGAGAAAGAAAGGAAACTTTTGTCCAGTGTGTCAACATTGCTACGACGACAATGAATGTTGTTCGAAGGTAATTATTTCTTCTCATTTCTAGTAATGCATTTTAAATTGTATTTTTTTATTGAAATTTCTCTAATATCGTGTTCGATTTGTTGTTATTACAGATGATGGAGTGCGCAAAGTGCAACAAATGGGTGCACGCAAAATGCGAACAATTATCCGAAGAACAATATCAAATATTAAGTGTACTTCCCGAATCTATCGAGTATTTCTGTAAATTATGTTGCAGTGATCCACAACCGCAATGGAAGCAAGCAATTGATATTGAATTACAGGCAAGCTTTAAATATATTATAAAATTGTTAAGTAAAAATAAAATAGCGCGTAACATATTGAAATGGAGTCCATTAAATAATCATACACCGTTAAATAAAACTATAACTAATGCTAAAAAGATACAGTTCACAGAAGATGATATTGACATTGACAATAATAATACAGCAAAAGATTTAATTGATATAAATAAGATTTATTCATTTGAGGAAAATGAAAAATTTGATAATGATAATAAAATACCATGTCCGGCAATTGTTGATATTAAAAATAAATTAAACTCGAATGAATTTTGTTCGGTAAAAGAATTCCATGTAGAAATGGAAAAAGCTTTAAAATATACACAGTCTGAACAGCTTCTAAAAATATACGAGAAAATATTCCATAGTATTTTCCCGTGGTATGAAACCAATCAAAACTATCAAGATACGACTAAAATTGTGGAAAAACACCAAAATAAAATTATTTGCGATACGAAAACAACACAAGTTGATTGCAACGTTGTAGATCAACGGATTTGTTCATTTTGTAAGATGATTGGCGATGGTTTAAGTTACGAAGAATCTCGTTTGTTGTATTGTGGACAAAATGAGTGGGTTCATGCTAATTGTGCTTTATGGTCTTCCGAAGTTTACGAAGAAATTGATGGTTCATTACAACAAGTTCAAAATGCATTAAATCGTGGCCGATTAATACGTTGTTCGTTTTGTAAACAAAAAGGCGCTAGTGTTGGTTGTTGTTTTAAAGGATGTTACGAAACATTCCATTTTCCATGTGCTAGAATGGTGAAGTGCCAATTTTTGCACGACAAAACCGTTTATTGCTCCACACATCAACTTCCAAATGACTGCAATTTGCTGACAAACCCTAAAGAATTCGATATACATCGCTCAGTTTATGTTGAATTAGATAAAAAGAAAAGAAGATACGCTGATATCGATAAAGTTAATTTTATGGTAGGTTCTTTAAGGGTGACAAATTTAGGAAAAATCCATCCAAGCATTTCCGATACAACAGAAGCAATTATTCCAATGGGATTTATTTGTACGCGATTATTTTGGTCTACAATTGAACCGTGGAAATTAATTCCATATAATATAACAACATCAATATTAAATTCGAATACAAACGTGTTACAAATTGATAAAAACTTTACTGTTGATCATTCTTTACCGAAAACAGTTGTTGATAAAATGTTTCGTGAAATTAGTTTGTATCACGATAAAAAGAAAGCTGATTTAATTGAATTTGATGATGATGAAGAACCACAAAATAGTACCGACTTTTTGTCGCCAGAATTAACTGATGCAATATTAGAAGAATTACCAAATGATTTATTAGATGGAATTTCAGTACAGGATATTTTTCCGAAATTTTGTGACGATTTAATCAACATGGACTTTAAATCGGACAACAATGATGACAAAAAGTGTGAATTAGATGAGGAATTTGAGAATAATCGCGAATTAAGACGGACTAAATCAGAGAAGTTCGATTCGATAACAAAATCTAGAGTCCAACAAAGAAGTTGCAGCTTAACAGTTAGTTGTAAAGTAGATCGTTCTTTGTCTCCAGCTTTAAAAAAGCGAAAAATTCAAAATTCCCACGACAATTTATTTTTCCATTTGGGTGTTTTACAAGTGGATGGAAATTTTGATGATTCAAGTTCAAGTGAATGTGATTCACCGACGAAATTAAACACAATTAATCCGTGGAATGAGGAACCGGTCACGTGTGAAAAATGTCAACGTACTTATCGAACACAGGCGAGCTATAAACGCCATTTAGATACTTGTGATGTAATTTGCAGCAGTGAAAGTGACTCGGAAATAATACCAGATGAAGAAATTGTGGACAATTCAACAAATGAAAATCAGCCGGTTGTTTTAACGTCTTTCGAATCGATTCAAAATGAAATCCATCATACATCAGTTCAAACATTTGTTGCACAACAAATTGAACAACAGAAAAATGTTATACAATTACCAATTCAGACAGAACAAGAACAGTTTACAGTTAATCCATTAATAAATGATCAAACACAGTTTTGTGTTAATCAAACAGTGCCTTTATGTGTAAATCAGCCACTTACAATTCAACCAATTATGAATCAAACAATGGATTTCCAACCACAGTCAGTTACAATACAATCTGTACCATTTACGAATAACGTAACACCAATAATTACCCAACAAAATCAATTTAGCAGTAAATTATTGGTGAATCCACTGATACAGACTGTAAATGTACCAAATCAGTGGATAACTAAAGTAAAACAACCGCAAAAGGCGATTAAAAGGAAGAAAACGATCATAAAACGTCAATTTGAGAACGATGTTATTTTACCGCAAAATTCAGGCACTTCTGTTATTGTACAACAATTACCGTCCACAAATTTTGTGCCATTTGTCGAAACGCAAAATGTCCAGTACGTAATTCCGCAACAAACACAACCACTATTACAAATACAGCCGGAAAATAACTTAATTAGTCTCGTATCACCGACTATGATCATACAACAGCCGAGAATATTGGAAAATCAGCTAGTTCTGGATAGTAATGGGTCATTAGGCTGGACAACGCCTCAAGTACAGCCAGTTTATTACGGATTTGAAACAATTGTGCAAAATACTGTAATGCAATCGCAACAATTCTTACCAACAACGGTTCCTGGTGTTTTGACAGCGAATAGCAGTTATTCAACAACAACACAAGTGTTTCAAACTAGTAAATTAGAGCCAGTATTGGATAGTTACGTGTTAGTTAATCCGTTAATACAAAATTCACAACAAATTGAACCAAATTATCAACAACAGCAACCACAACAACCGCGTATCAATATTATATCACAACCCCAAACATCACAGCCTGTTAAATACTCAACAAATGTGCAACAAAATTGTATTAATTTACCGACAGCGCCGTTTATACAACAAGATCAAGGTATACCAACCAATGTTGTTGTTCCAACACCGAAACCACAAGTTCCAATTCAAAGTAGACCGATGAATCGAGTCTTGCCAATGCAGAATATCGTTAAAGAACAGAAAAAGAATGTCGAAGAAATTAAAAAAGTGTTTTATGAAGACAAAATACAGCCAACAATTGTGGATGAAATTAAAATACAGCCACAACAAATTGTTGAAAAGAAAATTGAACCAATTAAAGTCGTTGAAAAGAAAATTATAAAACCAGTATTAAAAACAGTTGAAGAGAATAAAATTGTTGATATTCAGCAGCCGCCAGTGCAAATAGAAATTAAAAAATTGCCAACGATCGTTAATAAAACAATCGAAAAAGAGAATAAATTAAAAACTGATACGTCATTAAAGTTAATTTTCCAAAAACAGAGTCAAGACGGTACTTATAAAATAAGTAATAATTTTACAACAAAACAGCCCCAAGTTGCACCATTGAAACCGATTAAATCAAGTGTTAATTCGAATATTTTACAATCAACAGACAAACAAAATCGTTTATTAGATGAAGAAAAATTGGAAAATACCGACATTTTAAAACAAACCTCAAATAATACTTCAAGCAAAAAAGAAAACGATAATATGCCTTCGATATTATATACGATTGAAACTCAAGATGGTTTTAAATACTCATCAACGTCGATTAGCGATTTATGGGATAAAGTGTTTCAAGCTGTACAAAATGCACGCAATTCACATAACATGCCACCATTACCAAATAATACGAACTTATTTAATAACGTACAAATACTCGGTTTCAAATCAAATGGACTTAAACATTTAATTGAACAATTGCCGGGCGCTTCAAAATGCCACAAATATAAACCGATGTTCAATTTTCCACCACACAGTGGTGACGTAGAAGATGAATATTTTTCTGGACATTGTTTTGGTGCAATTAGATGTTCTTCTTATCAGTCAAAAGGAACGGAAACTTACGATATGTTTGGATGGCTTTCATCGAAACATCGTAAACCAGAAGAAGTGTCTTTCGATACTCTAGAATTGCTACCAAGGTAAAAAAACTGATATATTTCCTTTTTTTTTTTGAATGAATTCGAACGTATTTGTTGTTGCAGAAGAGGTTCTATTAATAACTTGCCAATGGCAATGAGATTCAGACAATTAAAATTAACTTCAAAATATTCCGTTGGTGTTTATCGTTCTTCAATACATGGTAGAGGTTTGTTTTGTTTGAGAGACATTGAAGCTGGTGAAATGGTGATCGAATATGCCGGTGAAGTACGTAAATGTAATTAAAAAAAAATTGATTTCCATTAAAGTTCCATTATTCGTTTAGGTGATTAGATCGATTTTGACTGACAAACGGGAGAAATACTACAACACAAAAGGTATTGGATGTTATATGTTTCGTGTTGATGATAATTTCGTTGTTGATGCAACAATGAAAGGGAATGCAGCCAGATTTATAAATCATTCCTGCGAGGTAAGTGTTTGATATGGTAATTTCTTAATTAATTTAACTGACATGATTGTTGTTTTGTTGTTGTTTAGCCAAATTGTTATTCGAAAGTTGTGGAAATTTTAGGCCACAAACATATAATTATATTTGCACTACGTAGAATATTAAGTGGTGAAGAATTAACGTACGATTATAAATTTCCATTTGAAGAAGATAAAATACCGTGCACTTGCGGTTCACGTAAATGCCGTAAATTTCTTAACTGATATTCAGTATACTTGTATAATTGTATAGTAAAACAAAAAAAAATAATAACGATTTGTGTATTTATATTGTATATACATTTAATAATTAATGAATATGTAAATCTCATGAAAAAAAATTTAATAACAATTAGATTGTATGTATTTTGTCCTTCCGCCAGTGTAGCACCAATTCGGCCAGTTTTTTATAAAGTTATATGTTCGATTTATTGTAAAAAAGAGATTCATATAAGTTTTTAGTGGATAGATTTTTTTTAAAAAAAAAAGATGTAAAATCAGTATTTGAATTTAAAAAAAAAAATGAAAATTAATGTATTTGGCTGTGAGGTAAATAAATGCATTTGTGCCATTGGTCGAAAAATCGGTGCTATATTTTTTTAAAAAATTAAATTTTTTATAAAAAACGTCAAAAAAAATTTAAACATAAAGTCATGTGATATGTTCGAATTATTTAATTTCTTGTCCTTTTATTTTATAAAGTTATATATTTTTTTGTAATTATAAAATGCTTGTGTGGTAATTTTTAACAATTTTTTTATTGTTCACCTTGTACATAAATAACAAAATTTTTAATTTATAGTTCCACGGAAGTAGAACGAATTTTCTAGCCTCTATGCGAATTTTTATCTCCAATAATTCTTTTAATAAAAATACAAAATTTATTTTGTATTGATGAGCTGGTGAACCCATTAAACTCTTTAGTCATATTTACAAAATTCGTTTTACTTCGATGGAACTTTACATTTTTATCAATATACATACTAAGTATAAAATATTTTTATTGTATAGTTTTTTTTTATTTTGGCAATTCACTTGTGCATATAAAACAATATATTCAATGCACATCAAAAGAAAAAAAGAAGATATTATATAATAAGTTTTCATTTATTACATAAGATTTTTTAATGTTTAAGTGAAGGTACCAAAATAAAATTTATAAACTGTATAAAATGCACTTTTAATTTTTTTATCTAACAATTTTTTGTAGCTTTACACTCT
>SSSI01000555.1:1639-32523 GCA_004796505.1 Oryzaephilus surinamensis
GAAAAACTTCACGTAACTTGGAAGTCACGATTATTACAAAAACACTATTATAGACTAGTTTTTATTTACGAATAAAAATTACGTCAAAACCAACTTTGTTTTGTTTGTAAATAAAAACTATGTCAGAAACTAGAGCGGTTTTTATTTACAAATGAAAGATGCGTCAGAAACTAGACTAGCTTTTTTTATTTAGGATTTTTCATTTTTATGTAATTTGTCAGAAACTATAGTATTTTTCGTGTAAAAGAAAACCCAAGTAACTTTTTTATTAAAAGTCACGTGAAATTTTCTTAGAGGGTAATAACTATTACTATCTACATAAATTGCATGAACAAATATAATAATGGATCAATATTTCAGTTCTATATATAGAACAAAAATTAATTAGTAACAATTTGTGTGGCTAAATTTACAACTAATCTATAAGTAACTTATTTATTACAGTACAGTATACCATTCATTAATTTAATTCAATTGGATCCAAAATAAACGTTTATTCACGTACACCATAAATAATCATTTAGATAATGGGTTTGACTATCAATATATGCAGATTTTCCACCCTCGATCAATATTAAGGGCCTAAGCCTAAATGATTAATTTAATGTCTTTATTAGCTACTTAAAATAAGTCATGGTTTACGTTTATTAGCCTTGATATTTCCATCGTTCAGCTGAACACTTAGACTGTGACAATAAAATTCATCATTCCAGTTCCAATCAAATGGAATATAACATACATATTTGCAATTTGCAATGTAAGCAAGAACAAAATAACACAAATGGACAATAATCACGTTTCTAAGCATATTGTACATATACAATTAGAGCATATAAAAGTAAAAGTCAATTTGTAGAATAAAAAATACGTGGAAAATTAATTGGTAATATTTCGAAAATGAATTCGCACAGATATTGGTTTCGAATTTTTGTCACAAAATCAATCATCAAATACCTACTTTAATAAATCCCTTGGATCGAGTTGCATTCACAGAATATCGAAAACTATATATGCCAGTTTCTTGTAGAAAACAAAACTTACGATGGTACTATTTACCCAGTTTTGCCTTTTAATGGTAATAGACATGCAAAGACATCAATAAAAATTGTTAATCATCTCCCACGCCAATTTTTTCCTATAAATTATAATTTGTTTAACGGTTTTTGGTTGATCTATAAAACCGCAACAATATTTAATTATTCCACAACAGAAGACTGATTTGTCGTGAATATATAAATATGGATTAATTTTACATAAATTAACACAACCGAGTATAATTCCCACATTTTTTTTAATTATATATTTGTTCAATGTAGCCAATAAACACACAACGTACCAAAAACATGTTTCTTATTCAAGGAAAACTGCAACAACAGTAAAATTTTTATTTTAAATTTCCATTTTGACTGAAATTAATTTGGCTTATGAATTTTTTTGATAAACAAAGAATAAATTTACGTACAAATATGAACTTGTATTTCACAATAATTTCATTTTGTCTTTCTGAATAATTGCACATTGAAAAAATGCAACCTTGTGGCTCATAGCATAAATGAAGCTTTTTTTCTTCTTTAACATTTAATAGAAAAATGTGTGTGTGTGTTTTAGAGGGTGTGGCAATATATATAACATATAAAAACAATCATAAAATACTGTACCGCCTCATAATCCAGAAATGCATGGTTTATTTGTCAAGTAGATCAATTTGAAAAGAAATTTCGTTTCGCCAATATACAACCAAATGCGAAATTATAATAAAGCAATAAAAATTCTTCAAAACGTATTGAATTAGGCGTTTTACAATTACGAAAAGGCGTATTTTTATTATTGAACATAGCAAAAATTTTTATGCAATTAATGAGACAGCATAAACTTTTATTATGAAGGCTAATTAGCAAATAATTTCAATGAAATATTAACAAAATATGCTTATATTTAAATAATATAATTGCAAGTTTTATTAATTAAAAATTTAAAAAGTTTCTCATTAATATTTATTGTATTTAGATTTATTTGACATCGGAAACTGATTTGTAAATATTTAAATGCTAATGAAAAGCGGAAAAAACATTTTTCTTCTGATCAAAATTTTTTGTTACGAATTTTCGCCGTTGATAGTTATAAATAACGTTTTTTTCGGGTATTTGGTTGACACACTCGTGATTGTAATTAACATAATTTATTCGTGAGCTGATAATAGTTGAGAAGAAGTAAAAAAATTGATGGGTTTGGTCCAAAATCTCTATACTCTATGTATGTATATATCACAATCTAATTTAACCATAAGTAATTAATGTTTCTTGACCCTGAAGTACTTTCTATACAACAAAAAAAGTTGTTTTTAATTTTATACCGATTGTTTAAATATATTTATAAAATGTGTAGCAGATAACAAATATAATAGTTGTAATTAATAATTGTTTATAATAATCAAATTCAAATAAGAACAATGTAATACGGCGTTTTCAGCATTTTTACAATTATTATTTATGCAATGTGTGTACAAATTTTTGAAACTAATACGAATATTGAATAATAATGCCATTTTACGACCTGTATCCGCGAAATTTACTATTCTATTGAATATAATCTATTATTATCTTATAATTATATGATAAATTATGTCTAATTAAAGCTTTGAAAATTAATTTAAATCACAGTCATTTTTAATTATGTTATAATAATATTGGAATTGTAGGCCATAACTAATGTTAAAAACTACTTATTTTCAGTGAGGATTTCTAAGTTAATTTATCAAAACTGAAAACCAATTAATTATAATGTTTAAAACTCATTAGGAGTCACAGCGAGATTTCTTCTTCTAATTTTCAAGTTAAGCAACTAATTTTGTAATATATTATATGTTATTTCTAAATTAGACAAATTAATTTATCCAAAAAACGGCTGATGCTGGTAATAAAATTATTCGCATTTCGATTAAAGTATTGCTGACATGTTCAATTTTTTGTATTATTGATAAATTGGTCAATTACCGGTTCACTGGGGACATTTTTCTGCTGATTGAACGGAATTTTGTGCAGGTTGTAAAAAATTGTTGTAAATTTAATTATAACGGAAATGAGCTTTCAACCATCTAGAAAGAAAAAAGCTCCACAAGATTCGTATAATGCTGAATAAAATTGTTTTAGATACTTTTACACTATTATTTTATTTATGCCGTATGTGGCCCTTAACGTTTTGAAATATGAAATATTTATTCGAGTTTTCTGTTGGTGTGGTCGAAAATAAACACCCATAATTATGCCCTACAGTTTTTCGTGCACAAAATAATACGTTTCTTCCAATTCTCATATGACTTTGATATGTTAATTATGGTATATTACGCTTATTATCATTACAGTACAGAAGAATTTTAATATAGCCGTAATATTTTACTGTTTTTATATGCATAAGTTTAAAAAAAAAACTTAAAATGATATTAATATTCTTTAGCGCAAATTAAAACCGTAAAATCTCCATAAAATTCAAATTAATTATAACATTATACAAAAATGCTCCAATATTTTTAAAATAATTGTATATGGAAATAGGAATTGTCATAAAAACGACTAACATTTCTACTTGAAATAAATCCCACATTAATATCCTAAAAAATTGATTTTTAAAGAAATATTTGTATGGTCTGTACCACACCTAATTTAAATAAACTATAAGAAAATGGAATTATTTTAATGATTCGAACGAGTCTTTAAGTAAATCTAGCCTAGTGTAAAATAATGTGTTTTTTCTCATTGGAATTTGTTACATTTTATTTGAAATGATTGTAATAATATTATATACATATGTAATTCCACTTAAAGGGACTGCACCTACAGATAAGTGACCTTTATGCAAAGGTGTATATTGAATTTAGATTATGACCTCATAGACAGCCCAATAACCTCCAGTCCGTGTAATTAAATAATTTTAAATATTAATATATTGTATAAAATAGATCGCCACACTCTGTTGTGTACACGAATGTACATTAAATATATACATAAAAGATTTATGTTGGCATTTTTATTCATTCAAACTGTAAACATTCGATGTTAAAGGAAATTAAAGCCAATACTGGTCCTTAACTCGTTCACAACTTCCTGTTTCCTCGTACAGGAATAATCAAGATAATAATTTTTTATTTCTGACATCTTAAATGTCTGCACAGTTTTTCAGTAGTTTTCAAAAAAACTGATAATATGAAAGGATATTAGAAAATTGCGAAGATCATATAAAAAAACAAGAACTGCACACATTTTCAGCAGAATTTTACATCAGCATCGTAATGTATTGATGTATATCGAAAATATTATAGATCAACCTCTTCCTGATTGATTTATTTCGCTCAATAATCGGATTTATATTCGATTTAAACTTGCTGATGTTTAAATATTGATGTTTCGTTATCGTTAAGTATATTTATATTATTAGACGTTTACTGTCCTTGGTTTAATACCGTATTAGAAGATAAATTATTCCCTAAAGAGATTTTTTGACTTTTTTATTATTACATCTTATTTAAATATTTTGATCATTAAACCCGTTTATACCTATTTAATGTACCTATAATACAAAAGAGATTAGATAAAAGAATTGAAAATTGGTCGTTAATTATATATACTTAATTGATTGTCTAACAAGAGAGTAACACTGGATGTCATTTATTAAATTTTTTATTTAATTTAATGTGTAAAAAAATGTTTAACATTAATAAATTAAAAACAGGAATAAAATACTTTTGGGATATACATTGGAAACTCCGATTTAGCCAAAAAACAAGAAATCTTTTTATGCAAACACTGTAAAACATCGCTTTATACCTATTTTTAATCTTATTACAACGAAAATCGTAATTTATAGCACTTTTTTCCTATAACAATAAAGGTCATATCTAATACGAGTGTATTTTATAAATTTATGAAGACATTTCTATTGAATATGTATACTAATTTTTTGCAAATATTGTATATGTAGATTTAAAATAATGTCAAAATTGAATGAACCGGATATCACCTCGACAAAAAATTATTGAACTCATAGAAAAAACAATATTTATATCTTGTAAATTTACATGAGAAGGTGTAAACTGAAAGTACACCTACCTGGATACACAATAACTTTTATAATGTTAATTAATCCAATATTATTATTCGAAATAACTGTCCCTGTCACTTATATAGGTAAAGTATTATTTGTTAAATTACTAATTAATCGATAATTTATATCTACATGTTGCGTAAAACGCACTTTACTGCCTCTCAATCAACAGGGTTGGACTTTTCCAAACGAGGAAATCAGCAAATTTTGATAAATCACGACAGAAATGATTAATTTCGTTAGGTACATTTACATTTCACGAATTAATCTACATCTCAGAATTAATAATGTACAACAGATTATGATTTACGATTGTTGCATCAAACATTTAATAATAAACTTTATATAAATTGATTGAATAAACCCTTAAGCTTTCTTATTATTTCTTCATTAAAGAAATAATTGTAATCGTATACCTACACAATTGTATTAAGTAAAATTTATTGGTTTTTGCAAACAAAATGTCAACATACAAACCGCAAATATTCAATACACAAACTTTCATTACGACCATTATTATTATCTAACAACTTATTCGTTTTAATTAAATTATTTTTAAAAAATTCAACTATTTGCACGTTTTATAATTAAATAAAATTTCTTTATGATTATAAATTGATTGTTGAATAATTGACAACCAAAGGTTGCAAATATTTCCATACCCATATTTGGTATATTGATTATATATCGATTTAAATCAATCAAATCATGATGATAAAATTTTATATAATTGTATTGTATGGAAGCATGTAAAACATCAATACTGTTTTATAAATAAACAATAACCGACAATAATTCACATAACTTTCAAGTGGGTAATTGTAATTCGATAATGCATCTCAAATTCTCAAGGAACATTCTATTGAATAGATTGTACATACGTGTAATTACCATCTAAAATGCTGCTCTAATTTTCCTATTCATATATGAAAAATAACTGGCTAATTGAAAACCGTTTCACAATTATATATAATATTAACTAAAACAATAACAAAAAGAAAATTCAAGAATGTTGAAAATATTATATACAATGTAATTAAATTCCTTTGTTACTACCATAGTTTTTTGGTTTGGTGGTGGACCATTCAACCATTGTAATAATACATTTTGTAAGTTCATGGTTATACAGGGTGTGGTATGGATATAAATAGAGCAGAATTTTTGGTGGATAACTATAGTGAACTTGAACACAGCAAAATAACAACATGTTTGTAAAACTGGTAAGTTTTTTAAAAGAACCAAAAAAAAAACACCACGCAAAAGTTTTACTATTTACGAAAAGTGCAAACCAGTGCAAGTGATGACCGGAAGTAAAAATAATCCTCTTATTCGTCCACAGGCCGTATTAGCATGTGCTTTGGTGGTCGCCACCGCCGCCGCCTACAATGGACCACTTGCTGGTGGTCTTCCAGCTGCCCAATATCCAGCTGGTGTCAGTCCACAAGCCTGTCCAAACTACCCCAATTGCGCTAACCCGGCCGTCGCCGTCTCCCCCAACGCTTTGCCACAACAATACGCCGCCGCCCCACAATACCAACAACCCCAATACCAACCAGCCGCCCCACAATACCAACAACAACAATACCAACCCGCCCAGTACCAACCAGCCGCCCCACAACAGCCCCAATACAGCCCAGTGTCCCAATACAACCCCGTTTTCCCACAACAGTACAACCAAGCCCCGGCCCGCCAACAACAATACAGCCCCGACGTGCAAAACGCTTTGGATCGTGGCGAATACATCGGTGACGGCGACTACCACGGTGAAGGATTAGCTGAAGCTCTTGCCCCCGGACATGCTGGTACGTTTTAAATGACGGAAATTCGTTAAAGAGTTTATCCATGTTGACATTTCAGCCCCCGCCGCCCCAGCCTACAATCCAGCCGCTTATAGTGCCGCCCCAGCTTATAATGCCGCTCCAGCTTACAATCCAGCCGCCTACAATGCCGCTCCAGCCGGTGTTGGTCAACCAGCCCAAATTCCAGCTGGAGTTGATGCCCGTGCCTGTCCCAACTACCCTTACTGCCATTAGATTAGTCAATTTTTGAGTTGTTTTTTAAATGGAAATTTTTTTCGAATAGTTTATTTAAATTGAACAATGCTAGACTGCCAGCTGACAACATGTTGTCTTAAATTATTAACTTTTATATGTTGTAAATGTGTTTCCTTTGTATTATAGTTCTCTAATTATTTAATAAAAACTATTTATATGGTTTTTACGAAAACAATTTCTTTTGTGTTTCTCTTTCATACGCGAATATCTATGAATACATTGCAAGAATGTATCGGTTTCGTGGTTTTAAACAACCTTGGAGTTTATTAATGTGTATCAATATTTAAAATACGATATAAAAAGAAAGGCATAATTTATATTGCAAAGTAGGTTTGCGGATGATTTGCTAATATAGAGTTTTTTAAGGAAATTTGTAACATCCTCAAGTAAAACGTAAATTTACTTTTTGTAAATTTTTGTTTCACCGCTTCCGGTTAATATTGTAATTAATTAATTCTGTCTTAAATTCCTGTTGCACTAAACAAGGTTTTGAATACTGGATCAGATGACATTAAACATTTCGAAAGAAAAAACGAATGTTTATTTTATTGTGAGCTTTAAATACATATAAATATGCATTATGTAGTAATGTAGTTTGTAATACAGATTCAGTTCAATGGAAATTGATGTAAACTTCAAATAAAATTTATATCCCATAAAATATTTTATTCTTCATAATCGATAAATGATAATAAAATTTATATTTATAGATTGATATGATAAGTTTAATATTAAAACTCACATGTTTGAGCGTGTGTAGGTAGATGAATATGTAATATTTATTTTATACGGTTAATAAATATGCAAAATAGTAAGTAAAGTACATATTTGCACAGCATTAAGAAATTTTTAATTGTAACGATCGTGTTGATCTTTATCGATACACAATTTACATATTTATTATTTACTTTGAATCGATATTATTGGTCAATTTTCGGAACGATACAAGTAAAAGGAAATCATAAAAATATTTGCTTCTTTATAATTTGTGCTTGAAATATAATTACAGGTATTTATTTTTGACATCGCCTTTGGTCATTTTCAATTGTCACCAATATTCGCCCATTTCCTTGAATAAAAAACCCATTAGCACAGCCTTCCGCATTTCATATTACACACGTTGTAACTATTATTACAATCTATCGAATATAAAATAATTTCAGAAATGCAATTATCTATTTCAAAATGAAACTAGAAAAGAGTTGTGCCCTTTAAATAGCAATTTGTTTATAGAGCAATTTCCATTTTTTGTTTCCTTATGGGACACACCCGTTAAAATGTCCATTACAAACCATCTTGAAATGATCTTTAGTTCAGGTGCAAGTGTGTCACGATAATCTGCAGGTTGCAAATCCTTGCGGCAGGAACAAAGACATGGTGGGCGAGTCCATACAGTTTGTAACCCAAGGATTACAACAACAAAAACAACAAAAAGCTATCTCACGTAATAGATCTACATTTGTAAACATTATGGAATAGATTACAGACATTTGTTTATTTATCTGCATGGATGCGAACATTATTAAACGATTCCAGTTTGAAAAGTTACAGTATTTGAGCGTTCGAAATAAAATTCTTTGTTAGACAATAATAAGGTCACAGTCTTATACAAAATAAGGAAAGCCTCACCTAACACAACTATTTCAACTTTTTTCCACAATATCTATGTAGACCGATACAGTTTTTTTTCTATTCTCCTCAATAATAATATAATATTTGCCATGGCAATGAAGTGGTACAACACAAGAACCTTGAATACAATGTGACAGAAAGCAAATTAAAATCGGAATATAGTTTTATACAATGACATGTAAGAAAACATTAGAATTTCCCAATTGATTCAATATTTTATTCCGCCAAGTTCTTGTGTGGGATCGGTATTAAAAATTTATATTGAATACTGTTACATTTTCTATAAAATGGGTGAACAGGGTGTGGTATTAATATATATACCATGGATCTCATTTAACTTCGACGATAGTGTGTACATTGCAAAATAATAGATAGCAACATGTTTGTAAAACTGGTAAGCATCAATCATTAAGAGTGCTCTTCTTCCTAGTGCTAAGTGCGCTATAGCACTAGATCGAGTGTGAAAGTGTTTTACCAAAAAACAATTTTTTTGGATTATACTTTTCTGGATTACGTATAATAGTGGGATTTTTTGGTTTTTAGGCAGTAATAGTTTGTTCAGTGGCGGCAGCCACCGCCGTTTGGAATGGTCCATTGGCTGGTGGTGTACCAGCAGCTCAATACCCAGCTGGTGTTAGTCCCCAAGCCTGTCCCAATTTTCCACACTGCACCAATCCAGCGGTGGCGGCCACACCAAACGCCCCAGCACCAGCCATCCCGTACGGCGGCTACGCTGGTCAGTATGGCGGTCAATATGGTGGCGCTCCAGCCTACAATGCCCCATACAATGCCCCAGCCGTGCCCCAATACGGCGGCTACCAGAGCGCCTTAGACAAAGGCGAATACACTGGAGATGGTGACTACCATGGTGAAGGTCTCGCCGAATCTGGCGCCTATGGTAATTTTAGTTAAGAGGTTGAAATTTGAAAAAATTCCAGTTTTTGATGTCTAGGTGATGTTTCTCAAAACTACAACTCTGGTAACTACGCTGGTGGCTACAATGGCGCCTACAATGGTGGATATAATGGTGGATATAATGGTGGTTACAATCAAGGTGCTTACAATCCAGCCCAACCACCAGCAGGATTAGGTCAAGTACCAGCTGGTGTTGATCCACACTCGTGTCCCAACTATCCATTCTGTCACTAGAAAGTTAGACAGCCAGCTGACAACATGTTGTCGCGTCTTTTTTTAAATAAATTTTCGAAAAGTCTGTTAAAATACTCATATTTTTTTTCTATAATTTAAAATAGAATCAATTGAAGCTGTGTTCATTTTTAATGTCCTGATGTATAATGTAAACTCTTTTTTTATAATAAACTTTTTGTATATTTGTCCAACAAATTATACATTTTATAAATGTTACTTGTTGATTTCTTTCTGTGGCAAAATGCATATCCTACTTGTTAAAAGGAATTTCAAACAGTTTCAAAGCTACTGATGGTGTATTGCAACAAAGGTAAACAAAACAAACTGCAACTTTACTTTTACTTTTTTTATCCCCAACCTTTGCCTTGAAACTTATGTACTTAGTTGATGGCAAACGGGCTATGAATATCAATTATTTTCGATATTAATATGAGCAATTAATATTAAAGTTACAATTATATGGTTTGTATTACATTGCCGTGATTTTTGTGTATATTTTTATACCTATACAGGGGCCGGGTCTGCCCATACTGATGAAGAAATAATTATTATTAATTTAAATTTTATGAAAAAGAGGAAATTAGTGGAAAAATTAATTATTTCCGCGTGAATGATGTAAAACTTCTATCTAAGGATGTAAACAGTATCAATTAAATTATAGGAGTAATATTTACTGCAGAGGAAATGATAAATTTTCCAGCAGCTTATGGAATGTTTGTAACTTTTATGTTAATTAATTTCTTGTACACAAAGAATAATTTTTATATCTTTTGTCGTAAAGTTTTAAAATATCGCGCGTAGATTACTCGTAAAACTACTTAGAATAAAGTGTGATACTGGATTTTAAAAGAAAGTTGTTAAAATTAAACATAAATTTAAAATAAAGTAATAATAATAAAGTAAAATGAGTTTTTGTACTATTTTTATTTACTAGTGAAACGTTTGGCGCCTTTTTGTTTCCCGCTCTTTAAGTTGTCTACACACATTCAAATTTCTTGGACAGAATAGTTCCTTATTTTTTCCTATGTTTGCAACTTTGCATCACCACGTATTAACTTAACTGTTGGCAACCAACAATACAATCTATAAATAAATCCAAATATTAATATTACTTGTATTACCTCAAAACAATACCGTATTTATATTGATTACAATTGTCATTATTTTTTTACTGTTGCTAGCTGTTTATAATTAAATCTACTAAAAAAATACTTAAATAATAGGTTCTATTGTTATCTATTGTTTCAAAGTATAAATTTGTTTATTTATCAGTATATTTAATAAAATTTAAACATGTACTCCAATATAATAACCGTCTGTGTACTTTTAGGATTAATCGACAAACTCCATTAATTATAGGTAATAAAAAACGTATCTTTACAAAATATTACGTTTCAAAAGTTTAAATTTGCCTCTTAGGTAGGAAGAAAAATGTTACCAAACAATGATTTCCCGGTTCTTTTTACGACCTAACCGTTTTTTTACCAGAATTGGCGGTAAATTAAGCATTTTAGCATTCCACCGACAAGTTTTTTACGGAACAGACGTGTTTCTTCGATACTTGTGCCAATCTTCAAGCAAATTTAACAATCAAACCAAGATGCCCATTAAAGAATCTCAACGTTTAGTATTGAAATATACAAAAGTGGTACCAGAAGCTTATCCACCCACAAAAGGGTCTGTTAAAGCTGCTGGATACGATCTTAAAAGTGCCTACGATTGTACTGTACCAGCCAGGGGTAAGGCCATGGTAGATACTGGCATTAAAATTGAGTTGCCAGAGGGTTGTTACGGAAGAATCGCCCCAAGATCTGGTTTGGCAGCGAAAAACTTTATCGACGTTGGAGGTAAGGCAAAAAAATGAATAGTTCATATAGTAATAAAACGATTATTTCTTTGCAATAGCTGGAGTGGTGGATGAAGACTACAGGGGAGTGATAAAAGTAATTTTGTTCAATCATTCTGATACACCCTTCGAGGTAAAGAGTGGTGACCGTATAGCCCAACTAATTTGCGAGAAGATTTATTACCCAGAAATAGAGGAAGTTAAGGTAAACTATAGTACGTCTTTTATTTGATCGCAAGTATTAAATTATATTTTTTTAAAGGAATTAACCGACACACAACGTGGTGAAGACGGTTTTGGTTCCACTGGTATAAATTAATCGTAAAGGTTTCACTTCTACGTAAATTTCCTGATTGATCCATTTCATATTCATGTTAAAAGTTAATTATTGAGTTGTACTTATTTTTAAGTTTTGTGATACGTTCGTTTTGTAAAATAAAGGAAAAATAAAAATGAGGTTTTTTTGTAATAAGTGTAATGTGTTTTGCATAACATCAGTAAAAAACTGGGTTGCGCTTTTTTGTTCTACAATGCTAGAAAAGTAGAAAATGGCGAACGAAGTAGAATTAGCCCAAACTGCAGAGCCGGGTAATGATACAATTTTCGGCCAGATATTAAGAAAAGAAATTCCATGCAACTTTATCTATGAAGATAATTTGGTAAGTACTGTATCTGCATTTATCTGTACATTTTACGACGTACTAACGTTATCAGATAACCTAGACGTCTTATGACGTCTAAAGTTTAAAATCCAGTAATAATACGATTTTTATGTTTTTTTTAGTGTGTTGCTTTCGACGACATCAATCCCCAGGCCCCAGTCCACTTTCTAGTTATTCCACGCAAATTTATTCCACAATTATCAAAAGCTGAAGACAATGATGCTGGAATTTTGGGACATCTACTAGTAGTTGCTAGAAAAATAGCTCAAAAACGTAACTTGAAAAATGGTTTTCGAATTGTAATTAATGATGGGCCTATTGGAGCACAGTCTGTTTACCATTTACATGTACACGTTCTGTCTGGAAGACAATTACAATGGCCACCCGGTTAACAAACTTATACACAATATTTTTCATATTTTACTGGCAGTTACATTTGTGTAGCTATTTATTATAAGATATTTATTATTATTAGATATATCTAATAAATAATAATAGAAGTTATAGACAAAATTTTATTTGGTACAGGAATTGTTTGTAGTAAATACTGACTGGAATTTTTTCTAGACTTGTGTAAAATTTTGCTAGAAAATTTCCAAACTCATAGTTAACTTGTGTGATTTATCTTTACGATAATTTTTATTATAGATAAAAAAATAACTATTAAATTTTGGTAATCTCTTTATTATCCACATAACAGTATATTTATCGAAACATTTAGTTTTCTTTTACTTGTGGTTAATATATTTTTTTAAGGAAATATAATCTATGTCACATACTACTCTAATATACCACAAATTTAAGAAAATATTTTCTGAAAAATCACGCATCATTGTTGTTACTGCTGCAAATCTAAAATTCAAATAACATTAAAATATAAGCAATTGAGAGTATAAAAAGAACTCTTTATATTTGGTCAAAGAAACCAAAAAAATATTTTCCTTTTAAATATTATAAGCAAATAAAATTATATAAGCAAATTACACTAATTAATCATATTATCACAAAATTATACGAAAACAGAAAACGTTCAAGTAGAACCAGCTACGATTTATACTTAAAAAATATACATTATATAAAAACTAGTAACAATAGCACAACTTTAGAAGACAAACACACAAACATTAAAATCAAGACATTTATAATATATTACGTATGATTTACATGTATATAATAAAAACATCCCTTAATTAATTTGCAACACTAACAACTTATATTTAAATAGAAAAAAGGGAAAAGATATGAATGTAAAATAGATTCAAACTCAGCACAATAAAATTTAAAAATCTATAAATGATTTCATATAAAGCTAATATTAGTAACTACGTATAAAAAATTTATAAATATCACCAGAATAAAATTTTCAATTAAAAACGTTTTAATAATTAACGACAAAAAAAATGTTGTAATTAAAAAATAGTACGTATCTATGTAAAAACAGACAGCTGAGTTAAAAACTGTTCAAAATGTTTCAATTTTTACGACATAGAACTACACGGTAACCTTGGTGAACCCATTTGCGTTAAAACTCTATCCAGCCATTGTAATGGTCCATTTAGATGTAATTCAATCCAACATGGGGTTGATGTTACAGTTTGACGCCTTCAATAATAAAAAAATAACTATTTCCGAACTTAAACAAACGATTTATGGAAAAATTACCTGTACTCAGCACCCCATCCTTTTACAAACGACATTCTTATTGTACACATTCTTGTTAACTGATAAACAGCCTCAAATCCCTGACTAACAGATTGCGATAAAAGAGCAGCAAACTCTTGATTGTTAAAAATTTTCAAATTACAGCCTGGAAAACCATTAAAAAAATAATTGTATTTTTTTTTTTGGAATTTTTAAAGCAAATTTATACCTGGTGGTATCTTGCAAACAGTTGCTGGATGCCATCCATATCTTTGATTACAATTTGGTGATTGTACAAAAATACTGGAATCACTTAAACATTCCGCAAACACTTCACCACCGATATAATACAGTCTAACACCTTTTCCAATATGTCTTCTTGTTTGTTCAACAACTAAATTACGATTTACGTTTGATAACAAGCCTAAACAAAATCTGACAAAACATAATTGATAAATAAATCTGAGAGGAAAAATACAAATAATAAAGTTACCTTTCCGAATTACTGGGATCAGTGAAACCGTCCACTGTTATTGATGGTTGACTGGCGTGAAACGTTTCACCAACACGTGTATTTAATTCATAATAACTAATGCTGCACCAGAATGCCGGCTCACAATATAACACCGGTTGTGCATCAACTGGTGGACTTGGCGTTATTCTCGATAGACCTGAATTTTACAATAAAACACAAAATGTTTTCCAAAGACATTTTGTTAACTACGTACTCATGTTGTCGTTGGGATCTATTGGATCACCATCTTCCGACATATAACCAGGTGGTGGTGTTTCAGTTGGAGGTACTGTACTTTGGGGCGATTCCATGGCGGTTGGTGTACCATTCGGACATATACCAACAGCATCCATGTAATTTGTGTGTTGCAAATGTAATCTAAAGTGGAAATTTTCTTGAATAAAAAAATGTTTGATCGCTTAAAACAGACAATATACCCTAAACTGTTGGTATTGTGGGGAAATGAAGTGTTTTCTGGTACTGAGGTGCTCAAATCCTCAAGGGAGTGTGGAAACAAGTTGTTTTCATCTCCAAGTGTATGGCGAGGTACTAATATAGCAGGTAACGCTTAAAAAAACGAAGAAAATTCAAGAAAATGGACTTTGTTTCAGTGTATGGAATTTACCAGGACTTTCAATTCGTGTGTAATGATATGGATTTATACACACTTCATCTTTCTTCAATGAAAATGCATATTCGCAATTATCCAATGGTCGTAATTCATGGTGTGATTGTAATTCAGGCCATCTCCATAAACGACAATAAATAACGTGTGGTAAGCCTTTACGTTGTTGTTGAATATTTCCAATTTCAGCACTAGGTCGTAATCTAATAGGAAAATAGTGATTTAAACAGGTGTTCATTGTGATGATATCATTAATTATTTATTGAAAACTCATAATTATTAATGTAAGTAATTTAATACTTAAGAATTCATCACGACTCTAATTATTATTATATCAGTTATTATGTTATTTGATTTATTCGTATACGTATGAAAAAAAATTAATTAAACATGTTATGTACCATATATGTATGTAATTATAAGAAAAAAATAGTACATAATTAATAAATAGTTGTGAAATTTTTAGATGAGATTGTAAAAAATGTGCAATTTGTAAAGATGGTCCAGCACATTTTGCAGACATTTAGGGTAGGTCACTGAGCTAGACTGAGTGCGGTAAGGGGGAACAACAAATCCATAATAAGACCTTAAACTTCACAAATATACCACAATGCATCACAAATTTTGCACAATTTTTATATGAATAAAATTACCTAGGTATTGTCACGCATTTAGTATTATGATTTTGGGATGATATGGCCCGTTCCAATTCTTCTAATGCACCTGTTTTCTTCAATTTTTTCACTAAACTTTTGACGGCCTTCTCACACCATTTGTCATCTGCGTCTGTGCCTTTTTTCCATCCCAACAAACGTTTTACAACAGGAGGTGTAAATGACGGCAACATTCCGCTCATCACCAATATTTATCAACAGTCCATTCACTTTTACTTTTATATTAAAAAAAAACACTGTACACCTTGTCCGTGAATGGAAACTTTTGTGATTTTCCTTTAAAAATCGCACGCAAATTATAATTGAATGGAAATTATTGCTTTTCAACTGCCATATTGTTCTTTGACAGACCAAAGTTGATTATATGATTTTCTGAATTTATCAAAGACAAGATGTACAATCAATCTCGTCATTTCAACAAACGACATCATACGATTCATTTTGGAAATGCGTATGGCTCAACTTAATTCTGACGCATGCGTGGCACACGATAAAATTTAAACCATAGGCGGGTTAAGCGGTACCCGAAAAGGGCGCATTTTAATTAAAACCCGTACAGAAAATTACATTTTAGAAAATAAGCTGTAATTAATGCCTACTAACTACTTGATATATCTTGGCAGGAAAATGAAGATAAAAAGCTAAATATGAACTTGAGTTTTGATATTAATTTGATTATAACACCTCTCTTCCTTTTAAAAAGTAAATAATAGCATTAATTTTAGTAAATAAGTACCCAGATGAGCATAACACTGAAAACAGGAAACAAATCTGCACCAAATAACAAATAATTACGTTAAACAAATTTTCTCTTCAAATTATTTTAATGATATAATTAAAATTGTCCTTTATAGGTAAATTTAAAAACAATTATTCTTTACTTGGTTGCGTACTTAGGTCACCGTAGCGTCAATCTTCTACCATCACAGCGATTTTTTCTAGAGAATGTGTATTAACAAATAAATGTTAGGTATATGTATGGTGGATGGATCGTAGTACAAACAGTTTCGAAGAAAACTCTTCAAGAGTAAGACCGTCACATGACATTGTGTGTTGTTACGGTCTGTGTGCATATAATTTAACTGAAGAATAATTTGTCACGCTAGTCTTTCCATGGATTAATTCCTTCAATTTGCGATATATTTTTGCTTTAGTGTTGATTTACAATCCATCAAATAAACATGAATAAGACATTTAAACGAAAATGATCATCAATGCGCCAAAACAATTAGCGCAACTTGTTGTTGTGGTTCTTGCATATTATGGCCAAGAAGTGTACAGTTTCACTGATGCCCGTCTAGTTCAGGTAATTTTATCAATTTTATCAATGATTTTGAAAGTAAAAGTTTCAATCTGCTGTTGATTGTTTTAAACACCATATATAAATGGCCAATGCAAAATTTAAGAATAAAAAATTGGCAATTATAAAAGACATCAAGGGCTTAGATGTTTGGGTGCGTTTAAATTTAATCAAAACAAACAGTTACAATAATAGGGCGCGTGTGCTAGCAGCTTTTTTGGATACGGTTTTTAAATTTTAACAATAACAGTATGCGTGCATGACGACCTACAATTACCCAGTGGAACATCAACGAGGAAGGTACTCTACCTTTAATTTAAGTAAAAAAATGTCACCAAACCATTTACTTTACTGTACATTGAATTAAACATATAATTCTGCTATTTCCTGTTCAATTATTAGTAAGAGAAATTTTTCTAAACCATGTTTTCATACACGATTATCATAATTTGAAACAATTTAAAACTTAATTAACGAATGTTAAATCAAATGTTTATGAAGAAAGTGTAACAAGGCAAAATAAATCGAATTTAATTTTACTTTCCTGAAACAATTTTCACTATATATTCTCGAGGTCGATTTTAGAAACTGTTTTCTATTGATTTTAATCGAAAAACTCATCTGTTAGAAACTCTTTATTTCCACATCCGTTTACGCAATTTCCAGGGAACTAACATAAACTTGGGTGAAGCATTGCAATTTCTGCGCGAATACGATGCGGAGGCATCGAATATGTGTTTTCGTGTTAGTTCAGCCCAATGGATGTACGCCACAAATATGACGGACTTGAATAAAAGACGGATGAATGAAGAACAAGCTCTCAAAGCGAAATTCGACAAGGTTTCCTGGCGTCGAGCTGTTGTCTTCGACTGGACTCGTCTTCCAGATCCAATGGCTAGACGTCAACTAAGACTTTTAGTCAGTAACAGCCGAGCCAGTTTGTCCGATGAGAAATTTAACGAAGTATTTCACCTAAACAAATGTTAATTTCTTTAGTAATTACGTTTTTTCTGTTAGATTTTCCATTTGATCTCTGAAATGAAGGACATTTATTCACACATACGAATTTGTCCGTACAATAGCCAGGAACACATTTATTGCGACTTGGAATTAGAACCGGACATTAAACGCATAATGGCCCATTCGAGAAATCATTACGAACTGGTGCACATTTGGCAGGAATGGCACAATAAAGTTGGCCCACCGTTGAAGAACCGTTTTATGCGTTACGTGGAATTGGCCAATCAAGCTGCACGGATTAATGGGTTCTTGGATGCTGGTGAAAATATGCGATACGTTTACGAGGAAATGAATTTCGATAATGAATTGGCGGAATCGTTTCAAAAGCTACAACCATTGTACAAAGAATTGTTCACGTATGTAAGAAGAAAGTTGTTACAGTATTATGGTCCGGATGTTGTAAGGCCGGAAGGTCCACTACCAGCCCACTTGCTAGGGAACATATGGGCACAGGAATGGTCGAATTTGTTCGACATTTTGATACCCTATCCAGAATACAGGAATTTGGATGTTACTGATGAACTGCTTCGACAGGGATTCACGCCTTTAAGGTGATATTTCAACATGTTTAATTCTAAACTAAACGATTTATTGCAGAATGTTTCAAATGGCTGAGGAATTCTTCACTTCGCTTGGCCTAAAACCGATGCCACCAGAATTTTGGCGTTATTCCATGTTGGAAAGACCGAATAACCGAAAAGTGCAATGTACAGCCAGTGCTTGGGATTTTTGCAACAAAATTGACTATCGGTAAAACGTAAATCAATGAAAAGCAATTTAACATAATCAGTATTTCAGTATAAAACAATGCACAGAAGTCAATATGGACGATTTGGTATCAATTCATCACGAAGTGGCTCATATACAATATTATTTGTACTATGCAGATCAGCCGTATTTGTACAGAGATGGAGCAAATCCAGGTTTCCATGAAGGCGTCTCAAATGCCATCGTTTTGTCAATTTTAAATCCTATTCATTTACATCGTGTTGGACTTTTTAATAATAAAACGGACACGTATGAAACAAATATTAATTTTCTAATGTTAATGGCACTGAAAAAAGTTGCATACGCCCCATTTGCGTATTTAGTGGATCAGGTAATACAATAAATTAAATTAATTTATAATTACTAAGATTTTTCCGCAGTGGCGATATGAAGTGTTCGAATATGGTGTCCAAAACATGAATTCCGAATGGTGGGAATTGCGTTTAAGATTCCAAGGTATCGTTCCACCAGTTCCACGTTCTGAAATTCATTTAGATGCCGCCTCAAAACGACACATACCCGCCGATATACCTTATTTGAGGTATTACGTTGCCCTTTTATTGGAATTTCAAATACACGCAGCCCTTTGTACAGCTGCTGGCCATTCTGGCCCATTGCATATGTGTGATGTTTACAGATCTCGTGAAGCTGGACGTGTTTTAATGTAAGCCCTGAACAATATTAACTGAATTTGAATGCGAATTAATGTTTTGTTTCAATTGTTAAGTGACACATTGAAAGTGGGTAAGGCACGTCATTGGAAAGATGTAATTAAAATGTTATCACGCGGCTATTCAACAAAGATCACATCAGATGCAATGCTGGAATATTTTCAGCCGTTGATGTTGTGGTTGAAGGCGCAAAATAAAGATGAACGCATCGTTGGATGGACGACAAGTAAAGAAGATAATGCATTATTTCAACCGTGGATACGTGCTGGTACCAATAAAACTCAGTTTTATATTACTATTATTTTTATATTTGTGATAATAGTCAAAATAATATAAAATAGCTAAAAAAATTGTTATTAATTATCTTACATATATTTTATAGTTCCAAATTTTATCTTTTTTTGTAAATAGGAATTTGATTTTTAACTGTTTCATCATTGTGATTATAATTATACTAATATTTATAAAAAATGCGTTTTATTATTTGCATTATCTTACGAAATATCCATTGGATCTTTACCAGGCAATTTTGTGGCTGCTAAATAAGGATTATCAATATTTGTTGGGTTTTCTTCTTTCACCGATTCATTTTGTGGTTCATTATTTTCATCATCTTCCTCCCCGTTTTCGTTATTATTACTGTTTTTGGCCTTGTGCTCTTTTGCTTGCTGCATTAATTGTGTTTTTGGATCATATTCTAAATCTTCAGCATCGAAAATTTGGTCTTGAGGTAAGAGAGCACTTAGATATGGTGGAAAAGACGGTTGACAAGCGATTACTAAAATTCGTCGACATAAATTTTGATTAAATTAGTTTGTTTGGAACTTACATGGAAATATATTGGCTTCATCGTTGTCGAATAAGTTGTGAGTTAAACTAGTTTTAGCTAAAAATTTTGTTAAAGCTTTCTCCATGTCTTTTTTCTGAACTGCTGCTTTTTCCCGCACCGATTCGTAATCAATTACTGGTTGTTTGTGTGTCTAAAGAAACAAATACGGTTAAGTAAGATAATTCAAGAATGTATTTATGGTTTTGTTGTACAGGAGTTCGAACGTATGCATGCGGATCTGGAAATGGTGGAAAATGCTGCGGAATATACGACGGTAAGGGCTGTTTCGTGCCAGCAGAAAGCATATTTAATTGTTTCTGGGGCTGCTGTGGTTGCAAATTAGGCAATATATGATGTTTAGAACCTTTCACGTAATTCGACAACGAACTAAAATCAAAACCCATTTCCACAAAGCCTAGTATAACGTCTCCTATAATAGGCTCACTCCTGCCTGATAGTTCACAGTAATTTCTACTTAATGCTCCAACTTCTGAAATGACTAAAACAAATTGTTTTTAACTCAAAGGCTAGTTTTGATTTAATAATGATTACAAGCTTGCATCATTTCTGTAAAAGTTCCTAAACATTCTTTGTCAGCTGAATCGAATCCAGCTTCTATTAGCACCGTCGATACGGCTCCAGCCAGCATTTTTCGATAAATATTAATTTGTTGTTCCATTTTTTAAATAAATTACAATTTATACACTTTTTGAAGTATTTGTCAACAATATAACCTCAAAATATTACTTACAATTTCACGGATTATTTACTTATACCGGTCGGTGCGCACTATTAGTGATTGAAGTCATTTTTACAGAACTAGAATAGTCCCAGAATTGTGGATTACAAGTGATGATAAGATAATATAATAGCATAATCTCATTATGAATCATTCATTAATAAAAAATTTATGGCTATTTAAAAGTTTGAGAAATTTCAATAAAAAATAATCACTTTTCATATTCATACATAAGTGATTCTGGGGATTTGAATCTTATTATTTAGTTGAGCAATAAACACGAAATGAGATTCGTTTTTTATTTTAGGATAAATAAATGAAAACATAAATAAAAATACTACAAAATTTTTGTACTTTTATAAATAAGAGACAATTATTTTTTACGAAAATGATAAGAAAAATAACAACAATGTGACATTTATAAGTAAATATAATTATTATAAATATCTTACACTCAAATACATTATTCTAGTTCTATTAATTGCAATGTAAATTATTTTTGCAAAGAACTAGTCTACCAAACACATTCATTAATTTGTTTTTTATTTTTAAATACATTTTTTGTAGAACTATGTTCAGTTTACAGAAACAAAGAGTATTCTTTTCTTCTGGTTTATTATAGCCTAAAAGAGAAACAATTATTTGTTCAATTTTATTAATTCAATTGAGCTCGATTTAAGTATTCTCATTTTTTTTACATTTTTTACAATATGGGGGGATGAGAAGTCATCAGTAAAGCTAAGAAATGCATTTAAAAAAATAAAAATCCTGGAATGGCATACAAAAAAATTAATTTAATATTACATTTAAAATAAATAAAGTACCTAATGCAAATAATACAAAATTATTCTAAATAAATATTTAAATAATGTATAAAAAATAGTATTAAATATTATCAAAAATACAAATTTAATACATGTTCGAACTATCGTATATATATTCAATGAAAAAAAATCACAATTTCATTATTAAGTTAAAGAAATATTAAGAGAAAAAAATAATTAAGTGACAAATTATTCACACTTCAAATATAACATTCAGTAAAAAGCTCAAGTATACATTCTTTTATTGTTATCAATAGATTCAATTAATGTCAATTAATATATCACGCACTGGGAACATACCTGTATTCGATTTATTTATAAAGTGTTTTTATTTTGATAGTACATTTCTCCAAAATTAATAAATTTGTTCAATAAATTGTGCAAAACCACTAAAATAAATAACGGCACAATTCTATTTATAATTTTTAGATACACCGTACTAATTATTATAAAACAATTCAATTTTTTACACACTGTTTTCCGGGGGACGCACTCGCCTATTATACGGTCTTTTAGGATAAAGCAAACCTCAACTATGTGATGTAGTCAATTCGTTCCATCTGGCTTCAAAAAACTGCCTCATACAATGTCCAGCTTTTCCCACTGGACTATCGTCTTCGTTGAATGTTTCACAATTATTGAAAATTTGTCGAACGTCCGCACAAAATTCTTCGCGAGATTTATAGCTGCAACACAATAATACACACAAATCACAATCAACTCAGAAAACAAAAAAAGGAATGATAAAATAAAACACGATTAATTCAATATTTACTCACTATACATCTTGTAATCGTTTCTTAATTGTTGATAGATCCATTGGAATTTTAATAATTTTTTTATATGTGGGAAATTGTTTTGTGTTAACCGGTAGTAAAAAAGGCCAAGCATCATCGTGACATTCAAGATCTTCTAATAGCGCTTTACAGGGTGCTAATTCTTTTAATAATTTTTTATTTACACGATCTTTTTTCACAGTAGTAGTGGTAGTACTAGTGGTTGTTGTTGTGGCTGTTGTTGTTGTTGTTGTTGCTGTGGACGGAGAGCCAGCATTTGCTAAGCTTGTATTTGAAATATCACTTTGATTACAATTCGTTGTTGTTGTTGATTGGTCTTCGTTCGTCGTTACTGAACTATGTGACGGTGCAGGACTGAAGAACAAATAAAAAACAAAACAGTATGTAGTTTTATAAAATTTTTATTTAGAAAAAAAAATTATTCATGCATATTAATTACTTAAAAACGACGGTATAAAGTTCACAGGAAAACAAAGAGTTTCAAGTTAAATGCATCGATTAATTACTACTACTGTCATGGTTCCAAAATTGATACAAATAAGCTAAATAAATTAATTAATACGTATTAGTGGTTACTACAAATTAGCCTGACTAGAGATATTAAGTTTTTGTTAAACTCTTTTTATCCCGGAACAATTTATACTGCAACCAAATTGTTTAAAAAACATTTTATTAAGTACTATAGAATTTAAATAAAATATTATGTGCAATTTGCTTACAGAGTCACACACACACACTTGTCTTGTTCTATAAATAAAATTAATTTTTTCGGACGACTAACCTAGCAGGAGGATGTTCGGATGATTCACTTTCTCGAGCTACTTTATGATTTTTTCTAACAGTTCTTTTTTGCGGTTTCTTCGATATACAATTGTTGCAATACCATTTGCCGCGCGGTACTTTATTTAAAGCTGGCTGTATACAATCTATATGATAGGCACGTGGACATATTTCACATAATATCAATTTCGTTCCAGTTGTGGACACTTTTTTACCACATACTATACAATTACGTTCACCAGTTGCTTTATTCATACATTCATGACAATACCTGTGATAAGAAAATCATTATAATATAGTTAACAATGTTAAGCAAAATTGCATTTAAAACATACCAATCACCATCGGGAATATTGTCCATTTTTGGTCTAAAACAATATGTATGATAGCCTTTATCGCACCCATCACACAACAATAATTTATCTTCATTGTCACCACTATGGCAAAATTGACAATTCTGTAAAAATGTTCAATGTTTAAATACGTTAAAACACAAAATAGATAAATGTTAGTTTCAACTAGTGGTGACAAATTAAAAATGTTAGGGTCGCAGCCAAAACGTACGTAAAATCAAAATGCAATTAGAAATAATCTAAAAAAAAAATGTGTTATCAATTTAATTAGTAAGTAAACATGCAATAAAATTGTTATGTATTGCTTTCATGCAATTATATTTGCCCTAAATGTTTATCACCACAAGTGTAGACTACAGAAAAGAAAATGAACAAAAATTCGTCATGCACAAATAATAAATCTAATAAAGCACAAGCACCCACACTCAGCTTGCTGTTATATTTGCGGGCTCTCTGTTTATTAAAGACATTTGAGAAGCTCACAGCTTTCATGATACTCTTGTCCCAAGCGATGGAAGACTCCAATGAGTAGAGGCACATTGCTAATTGAGCTGATGTTTGACAACGATTCACTGCCTCCCGCCAAACCATCAATCCTTTCGGTATTTCATCCAAGGATGGTATCGGCTGTGTTGGAATTGTGCCACCGGATGCTTCTTGTGCAATTGCCGCCAAATTCGGATCACCAGTACTACAAACACGTTTACTAATCAAAATTATAAGTACATAACATCAATTTCATTTTATATTTTTTTACTCACTTTACACCCAATGGTGGTTTCAAATAACGTCGTTCTATGTTCATTTCCAATGATGCTAAACGTTCTTTGACTATATGCACCACTTGGCCTGGATCTGGATCGGGTTCATCACGATTTGGCAATTTCCATCCTTTAATTTGCATACTAGCACTGGCTACTTTATCCTCCAAAGCTTCCACCTGAAAGAAAAAATTAAATAAACTGGTTTCTTACAATTTTAAATCGATTTAATACCTGTTCTAATAAAAACAAATCAACACGATGAGCGATTGTTGGACTCCAAGAGCCTGGTTCATCTGGTTGTGGTGCATTTCCATCAATGTATTTCACTTCATCCAAATTATCGCTAATTAATTCCGTTAAATCTTTGATGCCCTCTTCGATTTGAACTTTGCCCGGTATTTCGTACATTGTTTGCATTATACTGATAAAATTACGTTTTAATTCTCTTTCTCTGACACCGCGCACATGTAAATTGTCCAAAACGTCCTTTAATTGTTCAACATTTGTTATACGCCACCAACCGTAACGTTTATCTAATGGCACCGACCTACGTGGACACGCTTTTGGCATGCCATTTTTTTTAATTTGTTCTAATTGGACACTTTCTTCAGCAGTCATTTGTAATGGTGCTGGACTATCGCAGGAACTATGATAATTTATTGATGAATTTGAATTGGGCGGTGGAAAAACCGGTATTTTTAATTCAGTTATGTTATCTCTTGTACAAGCACCAACACCATTTTCCCATTTATTACCAGCAGTTAAATGAACATTTTCACATGTAATATTGTCTTTATTCAATATACTGAACCATTTCTGTTCTGATTCATTTTTTTCTTCATCAATTTCCGATTTAACTTCAACTTTAACGTCATTTTTTATTTCAGATTTCAATTCATTTAATATTTCATTTTTTAATTCTTCTTTAACTTCTTGTTTTACTTCAGCTTTTAAATCTTCTTCGGATTTATTTTCTCTTTCCATACACTGACCAAGTTTTTCAAATAAATTAAATTTCTTATTGCCTATTGATTCATTTCTTGGTTCATTTTCGATTTTAACTTTTGTTTCAACTAATTTTTCTTCATTTATATGATTACTTATTGTATTATTGTCATGAGATTCTTTTATTTTATTTTGTTCCTTTTCTAATTCGATATTTCGTTCTAAATTTTGTACTATATCGTCTACACTTTTCTTTAATTCAGCCAAATTCCGTTCGTTTTTATCTAATATTTCACCATTTTCAAAAATCGTTAATCTATTTGGTGTTTTTCTATGTTCATTTTCATTTGCATCAGTTGTTTTTATTTCCGTTTTAAATTCTTCTTCATTCTCTTTATTACCAACAATACTACTGACTTCTTTATCAACATTACTGTCATTAATTTTGTCCACTGTTTCCATTAAAGAATTGATTTCTTTTAAACTGGTGATTGTATTGTTCTCTTTTTCATCAAATCGTCGTTGATCTTCCAACTCTTCTGGATCGGCCGATTCCATTGCTTCAACGAAAACTCCACCAGCTTTTGGTAAAGTCCAATATCGTCTCCAATATCGATCTTGTCCGAAACAAATCGCCCTCAGTTGCATTGTAGAAGTATTCAAAGTAGTCAATTGTGTCTCTGACGTTTTCAATAATTTCTCTAATTTCTTGCCCAGTTCTTCGCCGGACAATTTATTGTCTTCTTCCTCTTCAGGTTGTGTACAAACGCTTTCATTTTCACTCATCTCATTCTCTTCATCCTCCAACAAATCATCTTTTTGTAAAACCGGCGAATCGGCTACATTCGATTCCGTACCATCGCCACTTTCAGTTTTATTCTGTACTTTTTCCACGGCTTCAGAACGCACTTTTCTACTGTGCAACATTTTCAATTTTCTCAGTTTCGTATCCAACAACCATTTTTCTTTCTTTTGTTGTGCCACACTCTCCAATGTGCCTTCGATTTGTCGTATGACCGCTTTATTTTGCAATAATTCGTTGCAAATAAATGCCAATATGGCTGCTTTGTCGGTGGGTGAGAGTGCCATGAATGGTTTATCTTTTAATAAATCGGACATTTTGTACGTAGGATTCTCGTGCAATAATTCATAATATTGAGCATTTTTTCCAACTTGCGTTTGTTGCATTTCGTTGTCATTTTGATGATGATCGGCCACACGTTTTTCACGATCACGTTCAAAATGTACTCCTGTTAGGGCCTTAACTTCACCAGTTGCATTCGCATACAAATATATACGTAGAATTTCCGATAAATTGGCGTGCGTTATATCAGCTTGTCGTAAACTTTGACCGAGTATTGTTGTGTGCCTTGCCGGATTCGGTATACCGGGATCTTCAATGGCACAGACTAGTAAATGTGTCATCACAGAAAATAATTCCTCTTCAGCTTCCGAAGAATGTTCATTGGGCATTAAAGCTTGTTGTAATGAGTCTAATGTTGGCAGAGATTCCATATCGAAACCGAGCGTTTCGCCAAAATTATGCAAAAATTCGAATACCATCAAAATATCGGCAAATGCCTGACCAGACAATTTCAAACCAGGTACGCGATCGTATTCTGGCAAAGGTTTTTGATCTAATTCTAAATCTTCACAAGGTTTTCTAATCTCTGTTAAAATTTCCATTTCAATTTTACGTTGTTCTAGTTTCTTTTCTTTGTTTGCTTGTTTTTCAGCTAGTAATTGTTGCTTTTTTCGTTCACGTTCTTCTAATTTTCGACGATTTTCTAATGCCTTCACTAATGCCATATGTTGTCGTCGTCGTTCGCGTTCCTATCAAACAAAGAAGCAAAAAAACGGAAAATTACACATAAAAGTATTATTTTTGTTATACAACATGCTACATTATATACCCATATAAATATTGTTATTAATAAATTTAAAATAAAATTAGTAAGCGTAAAGTATTATGAATGTATTAAATTTTATGATTTTCCCATTTATTCGTTCTGCCAAGAAAAAAATTGCGATTATTAACCGTCTTTTTAGCCATTCCATTAATGAACAAAATAATAAAAACAAGAAATATTCCTCTATGCGAAAATAAATTGGTAAGGTATGCGAAAGGAAAAATATTAGGCAATAAAGAAGTAGAATTAAGCATTATATTATGTATATATTGAAATAAAAATATGCTGACGAAAATAGAATATGAAGTAAAAATATGTATTTTATATAACAACAGAAAGACACTGAACAAATCCATACCAACTCAACAGTGTAGAGCATTTCTCGTTGTTTACTGATCTCCTGTATGTACATCTACGGAGAAAAATAGCATAACAGTATTTACACAAGCACAAAAATCGAATTGAAAGAGTTTCACATCTCTTTGGAATTGTTGACAAAAAATAAAATAAAATAAATAAACTTTTAAGGAACTAAACCCACACTTGAACTTGCAAAATTATATTTGAAATTCAATTATGTTTATTATTCCGAATAAAAATAAATAAATATGTACTTTAACACAAATTAGATGCACATTGTGGTTAAATATTTTATACAAGAATAGAAATAAAACTTGTTTAAATACTCGTAAATAGTCAAAATTTTAAAAAATATATACCTAGTTGAGTTCAATAGGTTTATTCTTGTATAAAAAATGAAAATATTGCTAAACACTTGCACAAAATTCAAATCAACCCTGAATGAGTTTTTAAAAAATGTACAAAAGTATTTTTCTTTCATAAAATATTCCTAGAAAGATACTTTTATTATTATAATGAAATACTATGTATCGTAATAATAAGGTATCTAATATCTACTAAACACACATTATGAAAAAAAATGCAATGTCGATTGATATTAATTGATGAAGGTAAGGAAAAAAACGTTGACATTAAAGAGAAGCCAATATTTTATTATATTAAAATGAATACTTATAGAAAATATCACAAACCTGCTCTTTAAGAATGGCCGCTTGTTGTCTTTTCAGTTCTCTCTCCTGCAAATAGTAATAGACGTTCTTTTAGTATGTTGGACACAAAGCAATAATAGATAAAATATTTTCAGAATAATATGAATAAAAATACGAAAGAAAGACATACCTGTTGTCTTCTTTGTTGTTCCTCAAGTTTATGTTTTTCCATTTCCTCTTGTCGTTTTCTTTTAGCCTGCCATGCAATACGTTTTACATCACATAACAAAAAAAAGAAAATAAAGAAAAAAATATAAATAAGAACATTGTAATGTGTTTTAATAATTTATTCATGGTAAAATTAAAACACAAAACAAATATTCTTAAATTATGGATATTTTATCGATGGAAATAATGGTTAAACATGCGCCTAAGCATTATGTTTAATTACTTATTACTAAATTATATGATGAATTAATTATTTATTAATTATAATTAAAAATCATGCAAAATGATGAATTTGGTGAAGGCATAGTAGAAATAAAAAAAAATAATGATAATCGTAAATAAGCTTTCAGTTGTTTATAAATGCGGTTATTAAGGAAAAGTTTTTTACTTTTTAACTAAACTGCTTTTGATGATTTTTACAACAAACTACTCAGTATATACTTTTTTGATTTACAATATTCTTTAAACTTTTTTAAGTTCCACATCTACTTATATACAAATCGTTCACAATCGATTGATGGACATGCAATAAAATACGTAGTTAATTATTATCATAGCCTTTATAATCCAAACGCGAGAGTGAACAATTTTTATTATTAAAATAATATATTTAAAATGTGAATAAATTTCAAATAAAACTTATTATTGCAAAGCATGTTAGTTTGTTTCCCTGGCCCTGTACAAGTACAATTATAATTCAAGTAAAAAAGTTTATAACTAACATACCATACTAACATTGGATATAAATAAACTATTATTTATTGGACTTTTTCGTTCATTATTTTCTGAACTATATGCATTTAGTATGTTTTCTCGATTCTTCCAAATTGTTGCAACAGTCGAACTAGCCAAACCGAGTTCACGAGATACATCCGATTTCAATTTCCCACCTTCTATTTCTGATATTATTTGTATTTTCTGTTCTAGTGTGAATGCTAGACGTTTTCGGCCCTAATATGTAACGTAATGTAATTATAGAATGAAAACTGATGAGGTGAGACAATTGCTTGTATTATTTTATAAAACAAAATCAAATTAAATTAAAAAAAATAAAATAAAAATACTATACCTCCACACCGTCATTTATTTGTTTATTTAAATTTTAAATACTTAACGGTATAATAGGAAAATTTTGAATTGAAAACAATTTACCTTTACGAAATATAAAAAAAAAACATATAGGAAAAATTCAAGAAAATTTTAGCATACCTCCAACATTTGTTGTGATCTGGCTTCACGATCCCGTCTGGCGGCCTCTTGCCGTTCAGTTCTTTCAATTTCTTTTGCTAATCTCGCCTGTTCACGATCTAGTCGGGCTGCGGCTCGTGCAGCTTGCTGTTTTCTGGCCATTTCAATTCGTTGTTCAACTGGTAAACTTGTACGCATTGCTGCTTTGAATTCTTCCAGTCTAAATTGATTCATTTATTTAATTAATTAAATTAGAAGTAAAATTATAAAATTCGTTATTGACTATTGACTTATTTATAATGTGTAATGGGTTAGTTGCATGAGCGAGGGATTTGAAATTTGACTTCATAAATCGATAGACCGTGTTAAAAAACCCTTAAAATATTTTTTTCAGATTTTTATCTTTTTTCCTTAATTTGTTATTAAAAGTTAAAAAGCCATATTCATTTCAAACGTACTATTTTTCACCGCCATCAACATTGACTACAACAGCCAATCAGTGATAATCGCGCGAAATACTAGAAAATGACACCGCTGTCAAGATCTTACTGACTTTCGTAAACATAGGCAATGAAACAAGATTTTTCAGATGAAACCACAATTTGTTGTTATACAATGGAACAAAACATCATTTTATCACTATTTTTGTAGGTAACAGTTTAAATAAAAACTTATTTTTTTAATTGTACCAAAGTTGAAAACTACAATTGAGGTTATGTTATAAACAAACTGTCATTTCCGGTCCGCCGGAAGTTTCTTATTTATTGACGTCATAATGTAATAAGAAAATAAAGTAAGAAAATAATTGAAATGTTAAAATTGCGTTTTTACATTAAAAAAAAAAACTATTGTACGTTGAAAAAA
>SSSI01000559.1:1562-12706 GCA_004796505.1 Oryzaephilus surinamensis
AGTGAAACAGTTGGTATTACAAGGGCATTCAGCATTTCCCTTTGCTCATCAGTTAAACGAAGGTGCGAATAAGCTTTTAGTAATTTTTCTAAATTTTCAATTTGCTGTTGCAATGTAAATATATGCCCATCTTTGCAGGCTATCATAGCGGCAATTAATACATCTACACTAATTAATTTCCCTTTACAATATCCATCTTTATTTTTAGCTTGATATTCTAAAATATGTCTTCGTCGATCCTCCACATCGTGGCACCATGATCGAGGATCAGTTGAAGAATTATATTGTACCATAATGCGACCGTCTGAACGAATTCTTGCAATACTTTTATCATTTTCGTGAAAAATGTTCAATTTTTTATTAATGTACGACATGATTTATTTTAAACCTCATGAGATATGAAATTTAAATTTCATTTGTGGTAATTATGACAATTTATTTTTTGACAGTTAATTCTGTAAACTGCTGTAAACCTTCATGGGATATAAATTATAATAGTGTACGTATACTAATGGGAATAGAGCATTAGAGCTGGTATAATAATTTAAATTAGTGGCGATGAACAATAATGTTAAACAATTTGTTTTTTAAATTTTAATTAATGGGGTAAAGTTGATTATTATGGGGCGAACACCCATTTCCCAATTTTTGGCGGGAAAAACGGAAAATATGCTTGATAAATAAATAACTCAAAATTTTCTAAAATTTCTATATTTTATTTATAAGAGTATTTATAAGGAATTACAGTAAACAAAGAAAAAATTTATTAAACAAGTTATAATGCATTTTTCTTGATCAATTCATTTAATTCATTTTTCTGATATGGTGAAAGATTTAATTGTGAGTACAATTCAATGCGATTTTGTAAATAGTTAGCTCTTTGTTGAAGCTTTTCAATTTGGTTTTCCTTCCATGCTGCTATTAGAACTTCCAATGGAATAATTTTTCCCGAACAAAACGTCTACAATATAATTAAATTTAAATTAATTATTTTGCATAAAATGGAATGTGCAATTTTAACTAGTTCATTTGAAAAAGCCCTTAATTTTTTATTGACGTAAGACATTATGACAAGAATTTTCGTTTTAAAAATAATTTGCCAACTACATACTTTAAATTTATTTTAAACGAATACACAACATTGAAATCACAATTTAAAATTTTTTTCCAACTCTATTCTTTTTTCAATTTCTTCATTCAACTGATTTTTTAATTTACCATTTTCTTTAGTAAGTTTTTCCATTTCTTTCATCAATTTGCCAATATTTTCACACTCACAAATCATCCCTAATTCACTTTGAGGCTTTTCAGCTGATTTACGTTTAGTCGTTTTTGTATTATCACTTTGTAATTTATCCCATTCTTTATATTGTCTTCCTAATTCGCTAGCAATTTTCTGTACAGCACATTGTGATTGTTTCAGCAACGTTTGTGCATGTTCATCAGTTGTTAGAGCAGCCATATCCGATGCAATTTCTTGTAATTTTCTATTTTCAGCCCGAGCAGCTTCTAATTCTCTTTTCATTAATAAAATCGTATCAGCATCTCCTTGGCAATGTGTACAAAGACATTTATCAGACGATATACCGTGTGTTAAAACAATTATTTGATTATTTTTGTCAACTAGTTCACATTCAAGTTGTTCACAACGTGTCTTATACTTTTTCTCCATTTCAGAATAAAGTAAATCTTTTTGTTTTAATTCCATATTTAATTTATCAATAGTTTCTTTAATGTGACATGGCTAAAAATGATTGTTAAAATATCGTAGCAATAAAATTGTTGCAAGTTCTAGTTTTACTTGTGTTAATTCTTGATTTCTTGATACTGTATCAATTTCTTTGACTAAACTCTTAATTTCTTCTTCTTGATCACAAATACAACTTTCTAACCGTTCAACTAAAGTGGTTTTTTCCCTATTCAAATTTTTATATTTATCCAATTTATTGTGTAAAGCTTCAATTTCACAGGGACAATGTAATAAACTTTCGTATTTCTTTTTATACATATCTCTTTCCTTCGTAATTTGATCTAATTGCTCCATTTGTGGTATCAACTTTTCACAGTCTTCTTGAATTTGTTGCAATTCGTTTAAATGAATTTGCATTTGACTGCATTCAATTTTCAATAATTTATTTTCCTTCTTCAAACACTTGCAATGGTCATGTTCTTTTTTCATATATTGAATACGTCGTTCCATTGCGTCACGTTCACAACGCAAATTATCCAATTCTTTTTCCAGTGTACAACATTTCGTTTTATATTTTCTTAATTCCATATCATTTTGCATACCATTATTATTATATTTGGTTAATTCCATTTCTAATTCGTCTACACGTTTTGCTTTTTGTCGCAATTCAACAATTTCACTCTGAATGTCTTTTAAATCGTCCAAACGACGCTGTAAATCATCCCTTTCAGCCAGTACATTATCTATTAACTGTGTTTTATCTCCGAATTCAGCTAAACGCGACTCATTTTTACATTTTTCCAATTGTTCATCTAAGTCTTGTACTACTATTCGCAAATGATCACGTTCTTCGATAATACTTTGCATTTTCGATAATTTCGAACGGAGTTCTTGAATTTCAGCATTTAAACTCACGTCAGAATTAAATTCTTCTGATGCTTCAATTTCATTCTGACTTTGAGTATTAAGATCTAATCTTGGCGATTCTTTTCCAGGAATTCCCATATCGCTGTTTTTTTCATCAAACTGGCTGCCTGCCTGAAATAATTTTATTACAATGTTTAATTTTGAAAAATGTTAAATAGTTACTATTTCGTTTTCTAAATTTGTATGTGGCGAATCGGAAAATGCTGTATTTAAATTCACTTTAATAGTTTCTTTTTGCGGCCCTGTAGAATGATGTGTAAATGTTCCCGATTTTAATGAAGCAGGATCCATGCCAACATCCCGTATATCGTCCGGTGTAAAATTGACAACGTTCTCTTTCACTTTTGATTTGTCTAAATTTGTATCAGATGATTTAGCAGAATTTAAATCTACTGTAATTTTTTGATGCACTGGTCCTTCTGACTGATATGTAAAAGTTCCTGGTTTTAACGACCCTGGATCTATTCCAGCTTCACGAATTTGCTCCGGTTCTAGAATAGTAATATGCCCTTTTGCCGACTTATTGTTCAGCTTATCAGGACTTGAATCCACAAATTCATTGCGTATTTGATCTGGTGACAAATTATCAGATTCATTTGATACTATTTCAGATGCAGTTGGTGGTTCAATATTCACAGTTTCATCTATTGCAGTACTTGTAGGAATTCCTGGTCTATTTTCCGTATCAGGCAATACTATTTGTCCACTTTCACCCTTTCCTTCACATAATGTTTTAATAATTACGTCTACAGGAATTAATTTTCCAAAGCACTGAAGAATATAGACTTTATAAAACAAAGTATTAAAAACGTAAAATAAAAATTACGTGCTTTTTCTTTAGATTTAGTAACTAATTCTAAAATGTGTCGTCTTCTATCGTCAACTACACCACACCAAGCTCTTACATCAATTGCCGATTGATAAGTTTTTAAACGAGCTTCAGATCTTCTGGGTTCTAATTGAGATCCATTGACACGTTTAAATAAACGCATTTTTCTGTTTATATAAGACATTTTTAATTACATACATATAAATTTGTTAATATAAATATAAAACAATGACATGATCTAAACCTGTCATAAAAATTTAAATTGTGATGATTGTGACGAAATTTATGACCATTTAAAAATTTTCTGATTTTGATTTTTTAATTTTGTAAACGTTCCGTTTTGTAATAGTTATTTTTTTACTTTTTTCCAATAACATTAATCGTTCTCTATCACTAATCGTTTCATAAAAGATAATTTTTTAATGCATGATTCAACAATCTCAGAATAAAGTTTATTAAGACTATTCAGTTATCCATTAATAAAAAGACATTTAATTTTATTAATTTATGTATATGTAGGATAAAGAAATTAAAAATGATTTTATCAAAATTGTATTCATAATATAACATTAGATAGTTTATAATGTTTTATAATAAAACATTTAATGTTATTATTTGAACAACTGATAATAATTAATAAAAACAACAAATGCAATTACTAATAATTCCTATCAGTATCAGTGAAATTTAAACATCACACATTTAAATAATCACAGAAATAAAAATCACACAAATTAAAAATAGCCAATTACATAGCTTTTATAATATTTTTTAATGCATTTGTCGCACTACTCTCGGGAAATTTATTTAGTGCACTTAGTGCCAATTCAACAAATTCCTCCTGCAATTCTTGAGTCTTTTCTAATCCTGGTCCACTTAAAATTGTTTGTCGTATACTAGAAAAATCTACATCTTCTCCAAGATTTGAAATGACTTTATAGTACTTTGGTTCGGATTGTAAATGAAATAATACTGGAGCACAAGTTAAATTTAATGGAGAATATTTATCATACGACGTGATTGATTCTTGTTCGATTCGTAGCTGCCATGCAAGTGCCATATTTCTGCCAACTAAATAGGCATACTTTTGCAATTCCTCTGTGTGTCCGCCTAATTTCAGGGCCCCTTGACAACATTTTGCCAGCAATGTGCCACCTCCTAATAAATTCCTTAAGGTCCATTCGGCCTTCGCATTGCCTAATATACCATCTATTCTATAAGGTTCACTACCATATTCATTTGGTATGTTAACAGTTTCATTATTAAGACTAATATCCGGTGGTGCAGGTAATGCACGATTCTGTAAATCTCTTGGACCAAGAAATTCAGCTTCTGTTAAGTCGCGTAATGCCGTTGATACTAATTCATTAACTTCTTGGTTTTTTAAAACAGCCAATTCACGAAAACAGGTACTTAATAAGTAATCTCCGGTCAATAAAGCTAATTTATTTCCATAATTAATATCATCAGCATCTTTTATGTTTGATTTGTCTATATTTTGTAGACTTTTATGAATTATGTTACTAGTTTTCATCATTTCAGTAATTTCAGCAAGTACTCTTTGGCTATGTAAAATTCCTAAAACAATATGATCTCACAATATTTATGGAATAGGTGTACAAAACGATATTTACCGGCAGTAATATCACAATCCACTTCTGAAAAGTCGGATTTTATGCCGCCTGCTTTTGATATAAGTAAAACGATTAAGCCCCATGTCGGTCTATGTCTTCCTAACAATAATTCTCTGCAAAAATGTCCATTTATGATAATTGTGGTACAAATTTAAGTGAATTAGGTACCTCGCAGTCTTCAGTAAAGGATGATTTGTTCCTAATAATTTTCGTATATGTAATGCTACATTAGCTACCTCATCATTTAGCACCCATCTTAAACTAAGAAACGATGTAGGATACCCAACAACTTTTTCAGCTTCATTTATTGTACTTGTACGCAAATTTTGATTTGTTTCTGGCAAGGATTGTTGTTTTTCTTGTGATAAATAGTATTGTCTTTTAAGTGTTGTATAACATGGCTGAAATAAGCGAACAGTTCGCGTTGTACTTCTTAAATACATGTTAATATCATTCTGTTGATCTGTTCAAAGTAATAACATGTTTTTTTGTTCAGTTTTAAATTTGCTGAAGGTTAATTACATAATTAAAATTACCAAGTACAGTGACCTTCATCGATATTTGATACTTTCAATTCAGGCAACAAACAATACACGAGTGTTTTAAGTGCATAAAGTATTGCCTATGTTTCGCCGCTATTTTAAAAATATTCTTATACCATGTATTATTTGGTTACCCTCATTTATGCTTAGAATTATTATAATTTAATTGCCAGCATATGTTTTACATACTAAATCGACAAAACTGTTTAACTAATAAGAACAATACACCGGAAGCCGGATATGACACATAAGTCCTTTGGCAGCAAAATACATCCTAAAATCGTATCATACTAGATAAAACGAGTACTTTTATTTATTATCAGGGTCTGAGAGCTGGCATTCCTCACAGTCGCACCATACCACATTTGTTCTGGTTCGCTACATAGCTTCTGATGTGTTTTTTATTTGAATAATTAATTTAACTGTAGTTGTTATATATAAGCTGTAAGCTTTGAATAAAATAGGTGTGGCGCCACTTCTCGCACTGCCAGCAGCCAAAAAATCTCTGTCAAATTGTATTTTTATACATCAACAATAATTTTAATAAATATTAAATTAAATAATACGTTAAAATGGTGGTTAAAGTGTACGTTAGTGGGATATCCGGTAACAAAGAGGTAAGCTGAACAAAAGAAAATTTCCACTACGTGTTTGATGCTTATTATTTTTTTGAAAAAAATAAAATACACCTGTTCGGTTTGACAGGTGAAAAAACGGCAGCAAAGAGTCCTTCTTATATTAGATTCAAAAAATATCAAATACGAGGTGATTGATATTGCCGAGCCAGGCAGTGAAGAACAAAAGGATTTCATGCAAAATAATTCCACATCATCAGGGGGCACAATAAGCGATCCGAATCCACGCCATCCGTTACCACCGCAAATATTCAACGAAGACACCTACTGCGGTGTACGTTTTATGTGTATTTTATTGATAAAAAGATAATGTTGTGTATTGTTTATATTAGGATTATGATCAATTTGATATGGCGAATGAAATTGATGAAATGGAAGTATTTCTCAAATTGGCACCGGACGACAAAGCCCCAACACTCACTTCCACTGCCGGCATAAAATTAGGTAATGGAAATGTCGAAGAGAAGCACGATGACACTGTTAGAGAGGCATCAGTTGAAAAGGAGAATAATGAAGAATCGAAACAATTAGATAATAATGAAACTGATGACCAAAAAATAGAAAATGGCAATCAAAATGAACAAAATAAATCCGATGAAGAAGAGGATGAAACTTCAGAAAAGGCTGACGAGTCGTAATTTTTTTTTTATTCGTACCTATAATATGATTCATCGTCATTCTCGCACTGATTACACATACGATTATTTAAAGACATATTTATCATCAGAATATTTTATCAGTTATTTTGAATTGTTATTTTCTATGCCGTTTACAGTTTTTAATATAAATTAAGTATTATGCGATTTACAATTTAATGGTTATGGTTCTAATTTGTGCTTTTTATTCTCAAGAATATACATAATTGTTATGAAAGGAAAAACTGTTGAACAAATTTTCGATTTTGTAAATATATTTCTTTATTAATTTAAAATTCAATATAATTGTAACTTTTAAAATGCTGGTTTTAATTTATATTAAAAGTACATCTCCGTTTTTAACTAAATTTGCTACACTAAAATAAGACATTAACATTTGAGATCCTTCTTTTAAGTCCACTACCAAGTCTTGATCTCTACTGCCATCATCGATAACAATTCCATCAATGTTTTTCTTCGATTTAAGGAAAACGAAACTGTGAATATTGGGCTCAATTGTATCGTTAAACCATTCTTTTCGTGGAATTCCAGGACAGAAACTTGTCACTGAATCTAAATGTGATTCTACATTCTCATTGTATTCTTTAGCGAATTGTAGTTCAGCCTCTGTGAGATACGTTGGGTCACCGTTGTTTATTCGATGTGTTTCTTGTTTTAAAATATGCGAAACGTACATTTGAATTTTTTCAATACGGGTTCGAAGATAACTGGTTACAAGAAACCGTACACGGTCTACTTCCAGTTGGTATAAGCTTCGTTTAAAATCATTATGACTTAAATTATCTATATTTTCCTCCATATGTTTGATTAAATCTAATAAACACTCAACAATGTCGATTTTATGTGGTAAAATTTCCGGTGCGAACTTCTCATTTCGCCATATATACTCGAATTCAAGCAGAATTTCTGCTGGAGTTTTAACATCCTCTTCGTCTGAATCAAAATCATTGCTAATTAATGCATGGGAGTCTTCTGTTAAATCTAATTCATCCATTCTTGGTTGTTTTGGCTAAAATGTAGGGTTACGTTTATTTTTAAGTGCGGTTATGTTCAATTTAGTTACTTTTGTATTTTACTCAAAACCTAATAAAATCAAATAAACCTAGATAATTGTAAACGATTGTAAAGAAAATAACAAAGTGAGTTTCAAAGCATTATTTTTATTTTTCCAAAAAAACTTGCAAATTTTGAACACATACAGGTAAAAATTATTTACATTTGTCTCTACATTTCTCTAATTTATTTTTAACACAATAAAGTTTTCCTTTTCGAATTTCTCTTGGTATGACCAGTTTTTTAAATGTCTAAAAGTTCCACAACCAGTGGCTGATTTAATTTAATTTATTAATAAATTCCTTGTCTTACATGTATCCAAGATATTCCACAATCCAAGAATAAGCCAGATTTAAAATCTAATGGATCACCATAGATTTCTCCAATCTGTTCCTCCCCAAATATATTACCAATGGCCTCATAGATAAAAGAAAACATCGTTAAAGAAATTTAATAAAAATTTACACTTTGGAAACTAAAAATTTCTATATATTTTGATAGAAGTTACCTACGATTTATTTATTCATTGTTGATAAAAAAAACTACATTCATCATTTAATACAATTTATTAGATATGTACAATATAATTACACACAAAATGTTAACTAATACGTGAATTAAGTGGATTAACCACTTTTCCTGCCATTAATGTTACATCCAATTCGGAATCAATTACAAAGTATAAAAAAGGATGATCTGCCTTAAAATACACCGGTTCAGTTTGATGTAAATTTCCTGCAACAAAAAATTTTGTATCGTTAGCATTCATACTAATTAAGTCCAATATTATCAAATGATTATAGAGTTGTAGTATTCATATTTGAATTTTGAAAATAGAGTTATGAATATATTTTATACAACCACCAATACAGAGAATACAGAATGTGAATGGTAATAAACGCGTGTCTTATTTTACTAACATTTGTTTTACATTTAATAACATTTAACAACAAACTATATACAACATTTATGGTACATTCTGTTAAACAAGTTATAACAAACAAATTTAACTATAAATAATAAATCAAGATAGTACATTTTGGCGACGAGTTTGGTTTTGCTTTTGGTTATAATTTGGAGGTTAAAAAAAAAACAAAATGGAAGATTGTAGTATCAAAGAATTTAATATCCATGAAGATATTCACAACATTGGTTCAAGATGGCAAAAATGGGTCCTCCGGTTTGAAAACTTCCTAGTTGCAAAAAACATATCAAACGATGAGAGAAAGAAAGCCCTGTTATTACATCATGCTGGTGAGAACGTTTTTGACCTTTTTCATTCCTTACCTGAACCCCAAGCCCAAGCATCTGATTCTACAACTCCTGTAAGTCCTTATCAAACTGCTTTAAACAAATTAGATGCATACTTTAAGCCAAAAATTAACATTGAATATGAAATTTTTAAATTTCGTCAAACTAAACAAAAAGAAGGTGAATCAGTCGACCAATTTTACGCTCGTTTGTTAACATTAGCTAAAACATGTTCATTTGCAGACGTTGATAAAGAAATTAAGTCACAAATTATTTTAAACACAACAAACAGCCAGTTAAGACGATTTGCGTTATGTGAACAGCCATCTTTGGATAAACTTCTTGCACATGCCAAAACATTAGAGTCTACAAATGCACAGCTTTCTTCAATTGAACATAACACATCAACACAAACAAGTACAAATGGAACAATAAGCAAAATTACAAAGAAAAACGTAGGAAACAATCAAAGTAAAAATTTTTCAAAAAAATCTGAACACAGATATACACCAAACAAAAAATGCAAGAATTGTGGTAATATGTGGCATAAAAATGGACGTAATGATTGCCCTGCAAAAGACGTTACGTGTTTCAATTGTAAAAAAAAGGGTCATTTTCAAAAAGTATGTTTAAGTACAAAACGAGATGAAACAGAAACAAACACGACGAAAACACGTGGAGTTGGTGTTACACAACGTACTAATAGTCAAGCTGAACGACTACAAACATTAACAACCGAACAACAACAACAAAATAACATTAACAATGATATTTGCGATGATATTTTTAACATTAGATCTAAAAAGAGGAAAATTCCTAAAGTAAATGTGTTTCTTGAAGGTAATTTAGTGGAATTTTGTGTGGATTCTGGTGCTGCAGAAAATTGTATTTCCTTAAAAACATACAAAAATTTGAATAATGTTAACAAGTTAACAAAAAGTGATATTAAGCTTTATCCTTATAATGTTACAGAACAACTCCCTATTTGTGGTATGTTTGAAGCAAAAATGTCTTATTTAAACAACGTTGTAACTGAACGAATTTTTGTCATCGATGGCAATTCTTCATCTCTATTATGTTTCGATACAGCAGTACAGTTAAACATTATAAACATGGTAAACAACATTACAACACAAACTGTCAAAGAAGAGTTTCCACAATTATTCAATGGTGTTGGTAAACTTAAAGATTATGAAGTTGAATTATTTATCGATACAAATGTTATGCCTGTTGCTCAACGCCATCGACGAATACCATTCCAACTTAGACAAAAAGTTGAACATGAATTAAACAGACTTGAACAACAAGATATCATTGAAAAAGTTTACACCCCCACCCCTTGGGTATCCCCCATTGTAGTTGTGCCTCGACCACGAAATCCTAATGAAATCCGCATTTGTGTTGATATGCGTTGTCCAAACAGAAGTATTAAACGAATTAGACATGTAACACCTACCCTTGAAGATATTTTGTATGCAGTAAATGGTTCAAAGATATTTTCAAAACTGGATCTTAAAGATGGTTATCATCAGTTACCTTTGAGTGAAAAATCCCGCACTATAACAACATTTTCTACTCATGCTGGTCTTTATCGTTACAAACGGCTTAATTTTGGAATCAATGCAGCTTCTGAAATTTTTCAAGATACAGTCCGCCAAGTATTAACAAACATTTCCAACGTTATAAATGTAAGCGATGATATTTTGATTTTTACCAAAACACAAGAACAACATGATTCTGTCCTTAAACAAGTCCTTACTAGACTTTCTGATCGTGGTTTAACACTAAATGAACCAAAATGTATATTTAATGTGAACAAAATTAGTTTCTTTGGATATGTATTTTCAGAACAAGGTTTAGAGCCAGATCCTAAAAAGGTTGAAACAATTAAAAATTTGTCCAGTCCTCAAAATGCTCAAGAAGTTCG